>JAYMTG010000069.1:0-32950 GCA_036897565.1 Pelargonium exstipulatum | reverse complement strand
TTGGTTATCTTGTGTTCGTTATCTACACAAAAGACTAATATACTAATATAAAGACTCATAGACAGCAAAGGCCCATAATACTAATAAGAAAGCTCCAGCTCCTAATCTTGCTACTTCTTTCTGTTCCTACTACTCCAAATAAACCTAAGAATATACAAATACAAAAGAGAAAGATACAGATACGGAATAACAAAAACTAAGCCTAATAAAACAAGGAAGAACAAGTCATTAACAACTAAATAAAAAGAAGTCAGTCAGATGTAGAAGGTGTTAGGTTTATTATCCTCTCCTATCTAAAGACTACTATAAGAACTCCGTCACTCACGTTTACTCGGTAGGATAGATTCCTTCCTATTGGTATTAGGTTTCCAACCTCTTTATTGATAAACTACGTAGCACAAAGAGGGAATACACCTTAATTGAAAGAACAACCACTACATACTAGTAAGACACTATCTAAAAAGACTTAGTAATAAAATAGCTACAGTATAGATACCTAGTGAGCCTTACTTACTTACTACTTACTAGTATACTGCTCCCTCTCCTATTGTTCTAGCTCTTGCTAAGCCTCCTCTTTCTCCAGCTGCTACTGCTGCTAGTCTAATAAGTCCAACCCTAATAAAAAAAGAATACAGAATCTAAGTCAATGAAAAGAGCCCATAAGAAAGCTACGGGTATATCTCATATAAAGAAGAAGCTCTTAGCCACTGGTACACAGATAGCTGCTCATAAGAAGAGGATTACTGGTATAGCTCTAGTAAAAGTAAAGAGTATGGAGAAGAGGACTAAGGCTCAGAAGCAGCAGGTAAGTCAGGGTCAAGTACGTCGGTTAGGCCTAGGTCAAAGAAGTCAGCTAGCTCAAAATAAGTTAAGTCAAGAAAGCCAACTAAAGCAAGTACAAATCTCAGTCTATGAAAGCAAAAAAGTCAGAATACGGAGTCAGTATTGGAGTATTCAATTCGAGTTGTGAGATTCAGATGTCCATTTGATTAGAATAATAGAGAAGGGAAACTGGTTCCTGTCACATAGGATAAAAACTGATTCGTTTCAAACCAGACCAGGAAAAGGTGTCTATTTAGAAGAGTTTTATACACTTTTGCTTGGTTTGAATATAGGGCAAACTTACTTTTTCTAAAAACTTGATACCAATTCATAAGCTAAAATCGAGTTTTTATTACTTTTCACGTAGAGCGATACTACTCTGTTAAAAATCATAGAAAACCCTTTTCCTAGTTATTATATTTTTTAAGGGTTCTGCCTTTCTGATATACATTTCTTTCTTGTCTTTTCCGCGGTACTTTGACTTTTAAATAGCAAGGGTTCGAATTCTATCTTTAGAGATACTTTAGTCTCTAATCTTTCCTATTGTTATCTTAAGCCAACCGTATGACATGAAGTAGAGAGCGCCGAAAGGAAGAGTCATACGAGAAATTTTATTTAGACAAGTCAGATCGAACTAGGATTTAGTTTGAAAGTTAATAATAAATACTAGAATGGCTAAAGACTCCTTATTGTTGCTTGTTCTAATCCTTTATTCCATTTCGAGGAGTTCCTTTCCCAAGTATAGCTATATTGCTGATACTTATATTATTAAAGTTATAAGGGACTACTATAGTAGGATTCACTTTTCAATTTAAAAACATAGATTTCCATGACTTAAAAAACACTCTAATATTGCAAGGAAATCCATATATCTCCTTGCAATTTTGACTTTTTCACTCACTTCCCAAGAACCTGAACCTCTTACTCTTTCAACATTCCCTATCTTGTTAAGTAGCTTATAAAAGAATACCCGCCCTTTTGAATCTACTTTCTATTTAGACTCCAACCCGGAAACCTAGAAACAAGAGCTGCTACATCTTCTGCTTTTTACTCTTCTGGATATATTGACATATCTGGGCACTGCTCGTGTAGCTATCCGGTTACTCCTCTCTATCCTCTAACCTACTTAAAAACCCCCTTAGCTTAAATGAATTGCCTTAGAATCCGCTTCCCCTCTTACTATCTCTTAACTTCCCCAGAGGCTTAGTCAGAACTCTGTAACTGTATCCGTCTTTTCAGGAGCTTGACTATAAACCATAAATTTCTTTGGGGCTTTCTCTGGATAATACCTACCAACTTGAGTCTTAAGTTTAAGACATTTCTATTTCTACTGTACGCCCTAGCAAATCTCTACCCCCTGGTTAACAAAGCACCCAGTTGAGACGAATGAGGCCCCTTTAGCTTCGCTTCGCTTTAGAAGATCCCTCTAAGCTTTCCTTGTTAACTAGATCCGGAAGTCAGAAGAGAGCAACATCTTTAAGATACCTCCCATTCAGTTTAGAACTGGAAAACCCTTTCAACGGAATATCCAAATCAAATCAAAAAAGTCGAATCCTATAAAACTTCTTACTCTCTTTTTGACTGAAAACCTATCACCAAAAGACTTCCTTTTCTATAAAAACTGAAAGGAAAAACCTCCCTATCTACTAAGTCTAGTCAAGATAGCTTTTGCTACTACAAAGAATTAGACTTTCAAATACAAAAATCTAAGTTTCCCGGTGCCTCTATCTATCGAGGAAACCCTTGGAATTGGACTCCTTAGGAAACCACAAACTTGTACAAGGGCCTTCATCTCACTCTTCCAAAAAAACTCGAGTTTCGATCTCGTACTCATACAGAAAACCCTTGCTTAATCCTGCCTATTTTTCTAAATAAAGCTTTCACTCCACCTATTTACCAGAACTAAGACCTTCGTTTTAGTTAGCCCTGTCACTTCTGTATCTAGAATAAATAAGAACCCAGCATTCTCCCTATTAAGAATTCCTTTATTAAACGAAAGGGACTGACTTTAGCTTCACACGGGAACCCCCGAGCATCCCCTTCACTATCGGAATATCCAGAACTATAAGTAGGGAGCCCTATAAGAGCAACTACTTCATCCATCAAAGACTTCTCGGCCAAAGAGAGGCTCATAAAAAGGAATCCAAATGAAAAAAAGAACAAACACCAGACTCCTAGGCTATCCGATTACAAAAACAGTTACCTCGTGCTGAGCACTTGCTATTAAGTTTGTTAAGGACCCCTGTTAATGAAAAAGTATCCAGAAGAACTTAAAGGTAAAAGCAGTTTTCCTTAGTAGTAAACATACCTAATTGTTAGAAAATTCTATTAAACTGAGTAATTAAGGGGCCCTCCCCTTATACTTCAAGCGCTTTGCAAGTCTTTTTTTGTTATATGAAGTCTTTTTTAGATTAGTATGGGTAACTCCCGGTGTTAAAAGACAAAAACTATGTATAAATTGCTTTTTAGCTAACTAAAATAAGCATATCTTTGGCCCGCCTTGTTCTTTATAACTATAACAAAGTCTCCGAAGTTACGACTTATTTTAAGTAAAGTAACCCATATATTATGCTCAAGGAGACCCATTACAGTTTTGTTTTATAACTAGGAAGCTTCTTGAATATCTAAAGCAGCTGAAACTAGGAGTTCCCTTACCTTTTTTAGTCTCTACAAAACTACAAAGAGCAGCAGCCCTTACCCAAGCATTATCTTATTAACTCTCTTATGATAACAAACATGACCCCATTCCATTTTTAAAGGATTCTCTAGTACTTTAAGTTAAGGAATCTAAACTCTAAAAATACGCCGTAAAAAAAGAAAGATTAGCTTCATATTTTTATGTATAATAGAAATGTCTGGCACAGCTTATAAAAGAGGAGCTTCTTGTTCCCTTTGCCTAAACTTAACCTGCTTTTTTAGGATCCTATTAGAAGTAGAATTTGAAAATATAGGAATTTACAAGTAAGAGATGGAGCCTGAATCTTCTGAACTTTTAGGAATAAGTGTAAATAATTTGGGTAAGACATACGAGTCAATGATAGTTACTTTTATATAGAATTCCTTAGTTTTATCCCACTTTGTCTTAAGGAGGTATTAGTAGGACTTTCTCTAAAGGAATGCCTGGAAATCCTATTTAATCCGTAACTTGGGTATAAACATTAGATGAAAAGGCTAAGTATACCTGTTTATCAACGGAAGACCTATTTTTATCGTGTAAAAAAGACTTTTTTAGTATACTTTTCTAATAAGTAGTTCCTGAAATTCATAAATCTCAAAACCTTAAGCTGGGCTCGATAAAAGAAGTTTGTTGAAACTATAACAATCATAAACGACACTACAAGTTCTGGGCTTTTCTAAAAAGAGGACCTTTTAGTCTAGCGCTAATATCTAATCTTAATGCTTATAACAGCCCTTGAGTTGGAACACCGCATAAGAAAAAAAAAGAGGATACTAATATTTCTACCTCGATAAAAAGTCATCCTACTCCAGCAATCTAGCACAGAAAACACTAAATTTCAATTAATGGGATTTACCCCCGAAATTCCTGTAGAGAGCCGCCTGCCATTATGCTTTTATTCCTAGCTATGCCCTTATATCACTAGAACCCAAGTTATGTAGACCTCTTCCTTTTACAGTGAATCGCGTAATAGAGCCCTTGTTTTACTCATTAGAGTACCGAGTATTTCTATAATAGGATCTTTCTAGACTTCCTTACAATTAAAGACCCATGATCCGTTATTTACCGGATTATTCCAGGTTAGCACTGCTGATAATAAAGAAAATCAGAGCTACTAACACTTAAATAAGGGGTTCTTGCAACGAGTGCTAGTTAATTATCTTTAGTAATTGTAGTAATTACTAGATATCTCCTTATCCTAGCTTGTCTAAATAGATAAAATATATAAAGTCTAATATAACTCTAAAATCTAAATTGTGTTCGTAAAAGGAAAAGGATCTAGTCCATTTTTCAAAAGAAAACAGGGTATTGTGTACTCAGTTCTGGAGGCATATTCTCTCCAGCGATTGTTATGAGGGCATTAATTACAATATCTTTGTTTGTCTTTACTCTTTGATAGGGAACTTTGATCTTGAGTTCTGAAGGTTTATCCTATCCTATAGTAAAGTCATACTTTAAGGATTTATACTCTAATTAAGAAACAGCTTAACGTGCTTAGCTCTTCTCGGGAGTTGCTTTGTATATATCTGATATCAAGAAAACTGGTTTGATTCCAAAGCACAAGGTTCCCGCAATTAGAGATTAAATAAGAGAGGATTGACTAACAGCTTAAGAGGGTGCCCTTATAGTTAGCGAGGCTTAGAAATTCTAGTATTTCGCAGCATGCTTCGCTTTTTAGAAAAGAGGAGTAGTATAACCCCTTATTATAGCCTGTATCCTGGCTTTGATAGAATACTTAAAATATCCAATATCCGGAAAACAAATACTAGGATGGGTTCTTTTATAGATGCATATTGGCAACCCCCTGATAATGTTTTATTTCTACAAAAGAAAAAAGGGAGTTCTAATGTTCAAATAATTAGAAAGTTTAGCCCCGTGCTTAGGGGCCCTAGATTTCGTCTCAGTACTTTAATGCTTTTGCTCATTCCACGGAGTCAAGATTAGTGAACCTAAAAACAGAGAATAGAAATTATTTGCTCTATAAAACTTGTTACAATCAAAACTAAAGCCCAGTTTGTTTCTCTTACTATACCAAGCAGCCCCAAATTTCGTTAAAATCCCCAGGAGTCTTTTAGATTCTGGTTCTGGTTCAGTTGTTTTTCTCCCTTTCCGAAGCATCAGTCTAAAGCCGTTTGCTTGTCCTGCTTCAGGGGAGAGTTTCAAGATTCTTGGTCAGAGTAAGGAATTTCTTTTGCTTCTGGAAATGCCTAGGGCTTGAAGTTATAAAAATAAGATGAAATACTAAAGCTCCTCGAGGGTCCTGCTTTAACCCTTTGGTTAGATTTAGTGTAGTCTGCAAAACTTATATACGTCAGTTCGAATCTGACCAGTTCCTATAAACAACCTAAGGTCCAGACCAGAGTTCAAAACTAATAGGCTAAAGAAGAAGAAAGTAGTAAAGGGCTTATCTTATTCGCTACCCAAGCTATACTAAAAACTAAAATTAGGTAACACCCCGTAGAAAATATAGTATAAGTTTCGTTTGTTCTATTTTCTCTATACAAATGTATCTGGAACCCCCATTCTGTAAGGGGACGACAAGCCCGAGTAATTTACTCAAGGTTCACCTTATTACAGTGAGTGCTATGACTCTTGTATTTTCATTGTCAATAGAAGGGGATGTAGTACAATGTGTTTTTGTATATCAAATTTTTTTGTTAAACGGGAAGGTACAACACCTAGGATAGTTTAATAATTTCTATCGAATACCTATGCATGAGTGCTCTTTAAATTAAACAAGTTGATAAAAAAAAGTTATATAAAACTAAAGAAGGATTTTTAGCTTTTAAGGATGGGAGGAGTTCCTTGTCAGCTAGAAGACTCTTGAGTGAAGGTATAAAAAATATCCTAGAAGTGAGGATCTTATTTACATCGTACTGTTAAAAAAGAGGGAGGAATGTAATGACACCCTTTAGAGAGCACGGGGGGTATCATTTAAAAAAAAAAAATCGGCCAGCTTCAGCTGGATAAATCTGTATATGTTCTTGGTGCTTATATGTTCTATGGGATCTTTAATGATCTATAGGGTCTTTATGGTGCTTTAATTGGTATTATATAAATGTTCCATAAGCTTTTGGTTGGTGTGTAATTGGGTGGGTGAATATGGGTTGGTGTAGTGTGGTTGAGTAGGGTAGTTGAGTAGGATAGTTGAGTTGGATGGTTTTGTAGGGTATTGGGCATTGGGCGGTAAAGTTGGGTAGTGGGCTTTGGGCGTATTTGGACTGTTATGGGTAGATGGGTAGTTATGGGTAGTTGGGTCTAGTTGGGCTGTTGAGTTGTGCATTGGTCTTTCTTAGTGAGTAGCTTTATTCTTTGTCTTAGTTAGAATGCTCACTTATGGTGCTTATCTTCTTTGTAGCTTGTACTATTCTTTGTTATGGGTCTGGATGTCTTTATCTGTTTTAATAGGTGTTATTTGCTCATCTTTATGATAATGTTATTGTGTTGTACGAACTTTTGTCTTTATTGATAATCATAGAGTGAGCGAAGTAACATGTTAATTGTGATATTCCACAGTATCTATGTGAGCATGTATAAGACTCGAAAATATGGGAGATAAGAAGTCCTACTACGTACTCGACATTTCTCTAAGCCGTAAAATCCTTATTTTAAATATGTCACTCTGCAGCTCTTGTAGCTTTTGTTGCTTCAGTTTTTCTATGTTCTTTGTTTTCTGTGTGTTATTTGTAGCTAACTGTAACTAGGGATGGCTTGCCCGAGCGATCTTTCTTCTTTGCTACTTTGTCTTTCTTAGTGCGAGCTTTCTTAAAGTAAGATATATTTGTAAGGTTTCTTTCAGGGTTTCTTAAAATTAGTCTGACTATTCTTAAATAATGGTTATAAGAATGTTGAACTTGAGGATCTCAAATGATCTATGTTTCTCTATCCTATATGTCATACTGATTTTAGATAGTGTTGTTATCTTTTTCCTCTAAATTTGGCTATTAAGTTCTGTTCTTCCCGGATTATGGATGGTGGATGGTTAAAATATATAGTAAAATGGTAAGATTTTTTCCTCAAGGAGTTAGTTACAAATCCACTTCCTATTCTTCCTACTTTCATTAAGTATTGGTTATATTGTGTGTAATATGTAATCTTCCTATTATATAGATTAGATAATTTGTTGTGTGTTTCTTGAGTTTGTTCTTTTTACATGTTTACATTACCTATTGGATTATCTTACCTAGCTTTTATCGCTGGATCTGACCTCATTCAATTCTATTATCCGTAGCTTTCTCCTTATCCGTCTATTCGATAGAATAGAGCAGTGGCTTCTGCGATCAATCCTATCCTATCTTAATTTGGCTTGATATAAGTAATAAAATAATATAACATCATGATAAACTTCTCATATATTAGGTGTCGGGGTGTTCGTTTCAGCTATTCTATAATTAGACGTTTCTTGATCCTTCTCAGTCTAAATAGACCTAGGACAAGCTTCATAATTTCTATTCTTATGGGAACAACGTACAATAAAATAAATTTCACCATGATAAAGTTTTCACATATAGTGTGTCTGATTCTTAGTTTCCGAAATTCTATTATTATACATTCTTTCAGTCAAGATCCTAAACGCCTCAAAACTTACATAAATCTTGATATGTTACAATTAGCAAAAAATCCTCTGGTTCATATATATTATATTCATAAAGATCTGATTGCACGAGTGTGTGTTATTGGCGATAGTATCGTAAGGGTTTCAGGTTTGAACCTAAGACATAGTGTCTTTTCATTGGATAGTTTGGTACCTAACTGTCGCGAACTGATTATTGGTGACCGACAAATGGGAAAAAAAGCCATCCCTATAGATACCTTCTTAAACCAAATAGATGGAGCACACTCAGATAATAAGATCAGGTCTTGTCTTTATGTCAAAGATAATGGCTCAACTGTGGCCCAATTAGTTCAAATTCTTTCAGAAGCTGGTGCCTTAGATTATACCATTCATGTAGCTGTCATAGGAGCGGATCCAGCTTTCTATTCATATCTAAGGATGTGCTGGTATCTTAGCGTTAATAGCGGATGTAAGATCTTCCTTAGCTGTGGGGAAAGCGTCTTTAATAGTCATTCTTGCTTGATAGATAGTAGCTGTAAGGGTAGTTTGAATAACTTACAATCCGGGCTTTCAATGCGGATTGGTAGCTGTAATGGTAGCGTGAGTAGCTTCAGAACGCGTAGAGGCTTTCCTTTTCTGGTCAACGGGCGCTTATTCTCTAGGGGATTTTGTTCGGAAAGTGGACCTAGTCAATCATTTCCTGCATGGGTCGTATCCGCTGTTAAGGATTTCTGTCCTTCTTTGTCGGAGGATAAACGAGCTATCTTCAGTACATTCCTGTTGGAGTTTGCACGGTCTTTAGAAGGTCAAAATGCTGAAAAAGAATCAGCAGGCTCACTATATAAGTCTGCAGTATTTGAGCGCTTAGAGGCTGCTAAAGTAGGGAAGAAAAGCCCCGAGAAGTTAAAGCTACTTCAACGTTCGATTGAACGAATGACTCTAGAATTTGAAGAAAAATCAATTTGGAAGAGCGCTCCAGCCCTATTGAATAAGTTCATGAACTTACCAAGCAACGCAGTGAGAGCTGAGGAGCTGCTACTAGATAAACTTCCTAATGAAGAATCTGACTTGCTCCGGGAAGCCGATTTCAAGAGTTTAGAGCTCGAAGCTCTGATGATTCATACACTCGCGGAAGCATTATCAAATAGTCCGAATGTGAAAGTGTCTCAGTTGATAGGTAAGCTAGATCGTAATGTTTGGTCTCATATGAATTTTCAAATTCAAACTAAAATAAGAAAGGAGGGAGGCACGCCAACTCCCCTTCCTCCGCGCACAAGTAAATCGGGATTTAGTATAGGAAGATTATTAGTACAGTACTTGGTTGAGCTTGGGTTATTAAAAATTGAGAATTATCGCGAGGGTCCAGTATTATTAAATAAGGATGGCTCTTATTTTAAAGCTGAACATTTAGTTGCAGTTCCCGCTTTTGATGTGACTCAGCTTCCTATTAAGCTCAATCTTCCCATGATCTACCCGCCAAAACCTTGGAAAAGTCAACTTCCCTCAGGAGAGGTTCCGACAACAATTTTGGATTTCTCGGGGGGCTATTTATCTACTCATCCTGCCCTTCGGGAGAGGTTTCAACTATTCAGTAGCCTGAACCCCGAGCATTTCTATCTCTCTTTCCCTAATGGTGGGAAGGAGTTTGTCTCAATCATGAATTATCTGCAGAACTGTGAATTTAAGATCAATTCACGCATGCTACAATTCCTCCTTGATAACGAGGATATGATTGTCGAAAAGTGGGGACTCTTGCTGCCAAAAGCTCTCGCTCAAGCATGCGATTTAACGGGCAAAGTCAAGGTTCTTCTTAGGGATCTCGAATTGAATAAGACTCAAGTCTCCTATTGGGATTTACTAGAAGTAGTCAATAAAGTGGTGCAGCGCGCAAGGTTCGAACAATTGACGTTGAATCTAGCGAGAGCTTTCGACGGCTTTCAGATTTACTTCCCAGTCTTTCTTGACTTTAGAGGTAGAATTTATCGTACAGGAATATTCAACTTCCACGAACGTGATCTAGTCCGAAGTCTTCTTGTCTTTTCACCGCCCAAAGGAGGAAGACAAGCCCCACCTGCGAAAATCTCTTCTTGCCTGTCTATCCTACGTACAGCGACACCATTCCTATATCGATCTTTTCGATTCCAATCTGAAGCCTTCGAGTGGTGGAATAATGAGAAGCCTCCAATTCAAGAGGCTAAAAAGCCTTTTCAATTCATAGCGGCATCCGAGTTTCTCTCTAAGTTGCTCTCAAAAGCGCCCGAGGAGATAGACGAGAATGATGCATGCCATTTAGTTTACGAACTTCCTGTTTCCAAGGATGCTTCGGCGAGCGCTTACCAAATAATGTCTTATTTCTTATTAGACGTAACTCTTGCTGAAAGGGTCAATTTATTACCCTCTCAAGATAGTGACCCCGAAATTCGGGATCTTTATCTCTTTATTCTAGAAGAGCTTACATTCCACTTGCAGATAAATCTGGACAAGAACTTATTCGAAAGAGTCCAACCGCATCTTACTCGGAAACTTATAAAATCCATTTATATGCCATTATTATATGGAAAAACGTATAAAACGACTCTTGACGATTTGAATCAAAAATTGGGTGGTCTAATCTCTTATTCTGAGTGTCAAACGGTAACTAAAAAATGCTTTGAGTTTTGGACAACGAAATATAAGAACATGAGCACTCTCATCAAATTAATGAATTCAATCGGTTGGGTCGTATCTCTACTGAAAAGACCCGTCGTATATAAGACGCCTTATTTCACCACTTCTCAACGATACATGCGAAAAGGAAAAATTAAACTTTCCATTCAGGAAACAAAGCATAAACGGCGAAAAAGAGTCTCGATGAGCTTTGAGATGAATGAGAATAACGAAAGGAAAACGGGGACATCCACTTTCGTTAATTTTATCCATCAAAAGGACGCTTTTATCGCAACTAGACTGGTGCAAATGTATGCTGACATACAGTGTGCTCCCATATATACCATCCATGATTGTTTCCTAACCCCGGCCGCTTATTCTCTAGGGCTCTCGTCTCTTTATAGTCGTGTCTTCTATGAGAAGGGAGCCCCTCTCTTACTGATCAATCAATTCATATTTGATAATATTATCCGACACTCAAAAAGCTATCATGAGAAAAAGCTTTTAGATCCTAAGGCTTTCCTGCAGTTAGAGGAAAAGATAATCCATTCCAAGATATCCGAGACAGATTTTCTTGGTTACTTTGCTGAACTTCCCGCTGAAGAGAAGGATAGAAAATCCCTAGAAGCGAAAGGCAAAATAATCTACCAAAATTATAACGAATTTGTTGCCTCTACTATCTGGAACAAGGAATTGCCTTTAAGTGATGTACAAGCTGAAGAACTCAAGAATCTTCAGGAGGATGAAAAGGAGTTTCGACATCACATCTTCAAGTGGGAGGCTTTTCAACTTTGCTTGCTTGGAAAAACGAAACTCGATACAAGGACTTCGGCTACGGGAAATCTTTCTATTACATATTACAGTACTATGACTGGGGCAAACCCTAAGACAGTTAGCCCTATAGTGACTCTTTCTCACGGTGGATGGGCATCTCTCTTCCAAAAGAGACCTCACGGGCACCCATTGTCTAGACGTTACTCTTCATCTCCTTCTCGGACGGAGAAAAGCTATCTCAATCAAGTTGATGAAGCTCTAAATCTCAATCTAGAAGACGGAGCTTTACGTCCATATCCTACAAAAATAATTGCTGAAAGAGCGATTAGTCCACCCGTGAATGTTCACCGTATTTTCACACTCACCGTTTTAGCTATGGATCTTTGTAATACTAGTATCTACCCGAACTTAGAACATGGTTATGCTAAAATGACCTTAGGACTGACTATCCTCAAAGATAATGACGATTCATTTACCTTTACCCCGTGTAAAGCTATCCCACTGACTTCGATTGCCGGAGATCTAAGACCAAAAGCGGAAATCTTTGTTGATTTAAGAAGAATCTTTTCTGAGGTAGAAGAAAGATATGAGGGGAAAGCGATCATTAAAATGCAAGTTATAGCATACTCTAAAGAGGCGGCCGCCAGCACTTATCTTTGGAGCACTCCTATCAAATTGAGGCTTTCCCAAATGAAAAAGACGATGAAAGAGCTTCTCGCTTTTTCTTCTGATCCTTTGAAATGGGGGGTCTTTCAACTACACTGACAGCTCTGCCTATTTCAACTAAACCTGAAAAGAAAGCAAGCCCTACATATTCTCAAGTCATTCCTCGGCGTCAGACCAAAAAGGACAAATCTCTCGCTTCGTTCTATGTCGCTGACTTTGAAACAATGTTACGTGTCAATGAGGATGGCATGAAGTATCACGTCCCCTATGCTGTGGGCTTGTTAAAAGTAGCTCCTTCTCTTACCCTAAAAAAGAGTCGGGTTGAATGTTTCTATTCTGAAAATGAGAATGATTCTAAGTTCGAACTTAGAAGCGAGCGAATGCTCCTAGCCTTTATCCGACGACTCTATCTATTATCCAAAAGATCCGAAAAGCATCTGAAAGTTTACTTTCACAATGCAGCCCGATTTGACAGTATTATCTTGCTTAGGCCGCTTCTTCAACGTTGCCACTATTTAACTGTTAAAACAATAACTAGGAATAATGTCTTGTATGAAATTAGAATCTATGATAACAATCCCGAAGTAAAACGCAATAGATTATTATTCATAGTTAGGGATTCCCTACATATGTTGAATAGCAATCTCGCTGATTTAGCTCACAAAATCTGTCCAGAGCTTGGAGGTAAATTGGAGATGGAACACTCGAAAGTTTCGGTTTCGAATCTACGCAAAAACAAAGACTTATATCTTTCGTACATGCGTCAAGATATCTTTCTCCTGGGATCTATAATGAAAAAATTTCAAAAGTTAATTTATGATCACTATCAAGAGGATATTACTGATAGTATCACCGCTTCGTCTTTATCACTCAAAATCTTTAGAACTAAGTATTATGATAATATCAGGCACCCCATTTATATCCCTAATAAGAACGTCGATGAATTTATTCGAAAGGGATTCTATGGTGGACATACTGATGTCTATTGTCATTATGGCGAGGATCTTTATTACTATGACGTTAATTCTCTATATCCTTCTATTATGCGAGATGTGGACCTGCCTGGGGGTCCTCCTATATGGGTCTCAGATCTAAGAGGTAGAAAGCTCGAATATTTATTCGGCTTTATCGAATGTATCATTCATTGTCCGAACAATATAAAGAAGCCATTCTTGCCTTATCGTAAAAAAAAGGAACACACTCTTCTCTTTCCAGTTGGATCTTGGAGCGGGGTCTATTATTCGGAAGAACTGAAATTTGCTCAAACTCTCGGCTATAAAATAATTCCACTCTCGGGCTATTTATTTGAGAAAAAAATCAGACCTTTAAAGGAATTTATTACTGACCTATATTCTGAACGCTTAAATTCCAAAGGATTCTCGTTTGCCTTTAAACTCCTAATGAACGGGATTTTCGGTCGCTTGGGCATAAATCCAGAGTGTCAAATCACAAAGCTTGTAGACGAGGAACACTTCAAAAAATTCTTACAATCTCCTGAGTTTGTATCAGAGGATTTGTTTATGGATAAGCATAGAATCACTCTCGCAGTCAATCGACTTGCTAAAGGAATCAAAGAAAAATGGATGCCGCAGACGCACGCAGCTGTTCAAATCGCAGCTGCTATTACTGCAAGCGCACGCATCGCCATGTACCCCTTCCTAAATAGAGATGATTGTTTCTACACGGACACCGACTCCGTGATCCTGGGATCTCCCTTGCCAGAGAAATACGTATCCGAGACAGAGCTCGGGAAATTCAAGCTCGAGCATAGGATTCGCTTTGGTTTCTTCCATGCCCCAAAAGCTTATCAAATCGTCGATTATGATAACTACGTCTTCACTAAGTTTGCAGGTCCTGGTAAAAAAGTTTTGGATGACAACTGGTTTGAAAACCAATTTCTAGATAAAGATCGAATCACCAAAAAGGAAGTTACAAATACTTTTGGTGTTGATCTTACAAAATACCTAATTTATAGTAAGACAAGCGTACAGACCTTTAAATCAAACTTGAATACTAAACGTATAAGTATTGAGAGAGATGTACGTTACATGGATTCGAGCGGGACTACGCACGAAAAGCGGCTCCCTCTCGACACAATACCTATTGAGGTGATCGACATCGACGTATCTCTTCCTGATTGGGCTGCTAACGCCCTCCTTTCATTTCTTTCTGACACCGAGAAAAAACCTACTTCAGAGCAAGAAAGAGTCCTTGACTTCCGTTCAGTTGGACAAGCTACAGGTCTGTCTCAAGACGAAGAGCTCCAAGTTCAAGCAAGCTTACCTATTGAAGAGCTCAATAAAGACCAAGAATAAGAATCAGCTCAAGAACAAGAAGATGAAGAAGCTCGAGAGCAGGTGCAGGAAATGGAGGAGACCCACAGGAAAGAATCCAAGAAAGACGAATTTAAGGAATCCTTTCTACGGTATTTTGGTTATACAGAAGATGATTTCAATCTCTATAATAATAAGGGACCATGTGATTCCAGTGAGAGCGATTCAGATAGTGATTTCACTGATCCTAGTGATTCAAGCGATCAGGATTCGAGTGAGACTTCTCAAAGCTGCTCACAGGAGAATTCCCCTGTTAAGAAAGAGACTCCAGTCAACTTGCCAAGCACTTGGAAACTTTCTACAGAAAATGATCAACATCAAGCCGGCGATCTAACTACAACAAATCGAGAAGAAGTCAATCCGACTCAAAAGACTATCTCGAATCAGCAACATGCCCTTCCTATTGTTGAGAGCTATAACGAGTCTCCTTCTACTCCTAAAGAAATGAGACCTGATAATGATAACGAGGTCCCAGAATCTAGAGAGTCAAGCTAATAGAGAGACAACCAGTAACCAGAAAGAAAGCAATCCTAGTAACAACAATAGTCAAGAATCAGTTAAAGGAAAAGAGAAAGTTGGAGTAGTTCAAATAGTTCAAGGGGCGACTGACAACAGTCAACAGAAAGAAGAAGATGAGAGAAGGTCTTGCGAAGAAAGGAAAAGACGTCTCGGTGGAAACGCGCCACTAAGATGGACTGTTTATCCAGATGGGAAAACACCAATATCTCTCCGTCCAAAAGCTGAAATCAATGCTCCAAAAGAGGTAAGTACACCTACCCCTCTTCCTGAAACTAAGGTTTGTCCTATTCGGAAACCAGATCAAACAGAAATTCAGCCTGTTCAAACTAAAAACGAAGCTGTAAGTGAAAGACAAACACAAAGTGATCCTTATATGGGAGAATTAGCTGATAAGTAGCAGCAGGAATATTTTCTAAAGGTTCGTGAAAAGTATTTAACTTCTTATAAAGAAGAGACTGAGAAAAAGGAGTCGATTGCCAAAAACGTTTTCAATCTGCCTGTTGGGATATCCCTTTGCCTCATAAAAGTTATGTATTAGTATTGAGATAGCTTTCCCTCATCCCTGGCTAAATGGAGAAAGTTAAGTTCTATAAGAGACTTCTTTTAGTTATTTGTACTTTTTAATTCCAGGCAATAATACAAAAACGAGCTCCGGCTTAATCTAAATTAGGACTAGCGCCATCTCTATTCAGAATTCAAAAACTAACCAGCCAGAGTCCTATCGGTAAGAATAATCCTAAAGTGGTCCTAGGTTGACCAGTCATAGGTAAATTCACAATATATCCACTTCAGTTCGTGTAACAAAACGCCTTCTTGGGTTTAATGTGTATTCGTTATTATTTAAGTTTAAAAACGAGAATCTTTTGAGTAGGGTTCTACAGGCAAGCGTGAGTTCTCTTAACAAGCTAGGAATATCATTCTAGCTACAAAGACAAGGCTAAAGAAAGCAAGTAATAAAGAGTATGAGTTTAGGTAATACAAGGCACTCGTGGGAATATCCAACACTCAAAGTAGACTTATATTGATAAAACTATAATGAGGTTCACTAGACTAAACTGTTTTTTAAATCTGTTAGGATAAGAAATTTCCTGGATACCAACCTAGTAGTTTACCAACGACTATCCTTAAAACTTTTTATCTGCATCTTTCTTTATATATCTCTCTTGTGAATACTTTTGATTTATGGCTTCTTAGTTAAGAGGAAATCTCATTCGATCCCGGTTAGACAAGTTTATATACTTAATTGTATGCTGTATCAACTTTTCTGGTGAAGCTGAAATCCTATTCATTTAGTACCAATCATTCACATAAGTTATACAAGGGGGTAGCTTATATGTTATAAACTCTATTTAAGGAACTACAAACTAGAGACAGCCCCTTTTTTTCTAAATGAGAGCCCTAAAGGGAGGTAGGTGCAGGATTTTTAAGGGTTCAGTTTAAGGAAAACTGAGACTACTAATAGGCGTTTCCTGTTGCTGTAAGGGTTCCCTGTTTAATATACAAGATGTGGAGGTCTCTAAAATCATGGGACTCCTTTCAGGTGTATAATCCAAAAGCATTCTTATTTCTTTTTCTATTCTTTTTGAGTAAGTGACTAGTTAGAGCAGCGAGCGTTTACTAGTACAGCATTGTAGATTCTTACCCGGCTTTGCTAATTACTAATCAATGTGAGTAGATTTGATATTACCCATTACTTGGTCTTCTTACTCTAAATTCTAATAACTTAGAATCAAACTACGGTTCCTACTAGGACTTTGACGGAGCTTTATAAGGCCAACTGCACTTTATTGCAATTGTCAGCAGTAGTTATTCATTTTATATTTGTGGACAACTCATCGTCTAGCTAGTAGAGGAGCTAATATGGACATATGCATAGTTTATTGAGGATAAAGGAATTTGAAAAGTTTCTTGCAAGAATGAATTAGACACTCCTTCTCTTTACGAGGTAGCTCCAAATACTCTAGTAGGGACTTGACTTTAAGCTCTTAAGTTCTTAAGTTAAGTACATACTAGTTTTGGGTCCGAGAAACTAAACTGGGAATTCAACCAACAAAAAGGATGGAACAAAAGGAGATTTATCTTATAAAAGACTTTGTAAAGTGAGTAAAGGGGTTCTAATTTAGAGTAACTGGGTCCTTATGCTGTCCATTTCAATAATTTTATACATTGCGTACTCCTGTCTGATGTGTATATTTCCATATCGGGTAGTTAACCGTGTTTGGTATAGTTCTAGAATCTCAGTAATGAACAGATTTGAACCCGCGGTCGTTAGGTGAAAAAGTCGGTGCTCTACCAACTGACAACTGAGCTACACACCTGGAAAAGAAGCTTTCTATATTTCAGTACCTATACTTCTTTACCTCTAAAACTCTTCAAACTTTACCCAGACTCGTAAGGAAAACTCTTCAAGAACTCCTTATTATAGATTATATATTCTAGTCAGAAAAGTCCTACTATGAAAATGAATGAGTCTATTTTGTCCTGTCAGCTTCTCCGGAAGTCCTCTGATTTTCCTAATTCAGTTTAGTACAAGAATGAACGTTGTGTTTCTTTTATTTTGATTCGATTGGTTCTGAGCTTGGTTATTAGCCGAGAGCCTCCTTGGTAGTACGGATCCTTTGTTCAAAAAAAAGTTATAGCTTAGTAACGATATCCCGCTCTCTTGAAAGTTTAGAGTTTAGAGAATCCTATTATTTTCGATATAAGCCATAAGCTTCTATATAGTGATGAGTATAAATCCGGTTACAGCTAAAAAGAGAGGGGCAATTGAATACTAAAATACCAAAAATGTTAGGGACTCCTCTAAATTTAAAGTTGAGTAGCTTTCCTGGCGCCTTTGAATTCAAGTTTTTGTCTTTTATAAAATGTAACACTTACTTTACTCTTGCTCTCTAAAATCAGATCCTAATACTTGTAAACCTGTTTTAATAAAGGCACAAAAGATAGAAGATTCACATCTCGTCCATTCATAGAAAGCTTAATTTCATATAATAACAAATGACTTTTGTGGTTCTGTATACCCGCTAAGATTGACTTATTTTATAATATAGATTGAAAACAAACTTTGACGCTTTTTCTAAAATTGAGTGGCACAGAATCCGAGTCGGATCCTACGGCACTTAACTAGCTTAATTATTCTTCAGTAACGAAAGCCATCTAATTATTAGTATACTGGAATATATGCAATGTAGAATTACGTTTTGGCGGTAACCCTTTAATGAGTTTTAGGATATTCAAACACAGGTTCAAGTAGTGTGAGAGTAATTCAAATACGAAACACCGTTTAAAGATGAAGGTATTTAATAGCCTCTGGTACCTCTCTTGTTAAATAACAACAATCTCAACTGCAAGCTCTTTAATACTTAACTATATTATTTCTACATATTGGATTAAGGCAATAACCTATTTAGAAATTTGATATAATGCTGTAGGTTCAAAGCGTTTTATGCAAGTAAATGATCTCAGATATGTCTTATTTAGGGGTTCTAAGTTCTTTTTTTTTTAACAATAACTTTTAGTAGAAGAAAAGCTCGCAGTTTCCGCCTTTGGCGCGGCTTTAGTGGGTTCCGGCCTAAAGGGGGGCTCTCGGGACAACGGAGAGAAGGACATAAAGGTTTTTCTGAGATCCGGCATATGATAAATTGAAATAAGGAAACTATTTGATTCACTTTCCAGGAGCTAAAGCTGAGAAGGCTGCTGAGAAACTGCGGTAAAAAAGCAGCTTATAAAACGCTAATGAGAATCGAGCATTCCCTTTGTTACTACTTTGAAAAAGACGTTTTCTTGATCTTTCTTGAACTTGAAAAGAGGCTTAAGGACCTTGAGTCGCTTTACTTTCCAAACTCCTGAAACTCATTACTTTTACATGAGGAAATGTTCCTCGCGCTTTGTTGAGAAGAATCTTAGATCAAGTACTTAATAAAACAGTCTTAGGTTTTTAGAGTTCTGTGTTTGTTAGATTACATGTTTATTACGCAATTTATTAAGTTAGGTCTAAAATCAAAGTAATACTATCGTAATAACAGTTAAAAGAAAGCGGGCACTTAAGCCCTTGATAATATTTAGGATGCGACTGAACTACTTATCATTAAGGAGGAAACAAACTTAGGAGAATAATGAGTAAATCAATCTACCTGACCGACACGTACTAAGGGAGGGAATTGCATAATAGTATCGGTATAGTTAACCTTACACTCTAAGAGCACCAAGAAAAACGGGCTTCTCTAAAACAAACAAAAGACTTCAGCTTCAATTCCTTATCTTTATTAATGGTCTGATTTATCATGCTTTAATTCTTAATATTTGTACTTTCTATACCTGGATCCACAAGAAGCTCCCCAGAAAAGGAAAGATTTCTTATTAACCTTCATATTCTTACTCATAGGTATATTCTTACTAGATTAGCTTCTCTGTTTTTGTAGGATTCTTAAAAACCTATAATTTAAAACTCGAAAAATCACTACTAGCTTTTTTCACAAGAAGATAGCTCTAGTTTGTAGAGATTTAAGTTACTACAGAGTCATCTTGTTTCTTATTGTAAGAAACCTCGTTTCATTTAGTTTTGGAAAGGACACAGAATTCATTCAGTATTGAACTCCAAGAAGCTCCCCTTTTGGTTTATTTAGTTTGCTCTCTAATTTAGCTACAAAGTTTTCGAGTACTGCCCTTCTTACTAGACCGCGCAGTGTACAGTCGGAGGTCTAAGGGCTTTTCTTTATTCATTTATGATAATAAGATTTCCTTATACACTTCAAACGAGATTTTGTCTTCCTCTTCTAGAGTGACGACTTTGACAGGCTTTGATGCGCGAGGATTTCTTAACTATACTAACTAAGTAGCTTACATTAATCAAATTAAGGAAATTTTGTAACTTTTACACGAAGGGGTTCAACATAGGAATATCACTGAGTCTAATTTATGAAATAGGGAAACTCACATATAATTGGACTCAACCTAGGTAGCGCCAGCAAAAAACTAGTCATAAGGTCAATTTAGATTTAGCATTTGAAATGTAAATAAGGCTTTTTTCCTCTTATTCTAGAGGCCTCTTTTACTTAAAATGCTACAAGAGTCAGCTAGGATTCACTGTTAGGGGAATATAGACTCAGAGCGGAGCACACCTATTATATAAGTTTCGGTATCTGAGTCGGCTTAACGAGAGAGACTAGGAATAGCTTAGATAAAGGAATTGTTTACTCGTACTCTTGAAACATGGCAAAGTTAGAAAGTGAAAGGCATGTTATAGGTGTCTTTTAATTGACTACATTTACACGAATTTGCTTTGAGTAAAGTCCAATAGAATTGAAAGGACGGTCATTGGTTCAAAAGGATTTAGAAATTTTTATTTTGAGGAAAAGAAGGCCGCTTTTTAGAAGCTAATATTTATTTAATAGAACAATTTCTATTTCCTAGTTCTGAAATTAAGGATCCTCGTCTATAAATCCCGCTTTAGTTGTACACATGTTGTTTTTCCGGGAATCAAAACCCTCTTTTCTTCAGTGCTTTTTTAGAGGCCTCTCTAAGAATTAGTCACTTGCCTAGAGCAGTGTACTTAAAAGCTTCCGCAAAAAGAGGAATACCATCATGGTCGAAACCTACCTTATCTGCGGTCTAGCTTATTTGTCGTGCCAAATTAGTTATCCTGGACTTTTCCTCTTTCTTTTCTTGTGATCTTAGACCTTCTTTTTTTAAATATTTGTACTCTTACCTTTTAGATCTGTAAGCTGCTTTTTATAAGACCTCGTTTCAGGAACTGCTTTACTAACCCCGGGTATTTCCTCATTACCTTACCCCAAGCGAAATTGATCCGAGAAAAACGACAGACTTAGCATTTGAACCCTTTATTACAGCCCTTATATTGTGGGATTTAAGAGAAGCCTTCGGAAGGAGAGCCAAAGGTAGCATGGTTGGTATGCGAATAACGGCAGGGCTTACTCATTGGTACATGCGCAGGTTCGAGGCGGATTGCTCCAGTATAAATTAGTTGAGAGTAGTCAAGATTGAATATAAATAGGTTTTCAAAGAGAGGATACAAGGTGGTATTCAAGGAGTCTCGGTTTTGAGCTAAGTATATAGGCATTCCAGTTTAAGATATGTGGGGTTTTTAGAGAACCCTTTGGGGTTAAAACCAAGCTATCAAGGAAGCTTGACTATCAATTGTCTTAGTTTTGCTTTGTATAAATTAAGGAAATAGGATTAATTGACTATTTTAAATGAGTATTCGATCTATGAAAGCCTGACCATTAAAGTACTCGTAGTAATGAAGCGCCCTCTCTCTTGAATTAGAAACTTTATACTCTAAAATTTTAGTAAACATAATAAATAATAAAGCCAAGTAAGCCGATAAACGCAGAGATAAGTGCTAGCTTGTCTTATAGAGTGTTTATTATAAATAGAAAAAGTTTTTTGAAAAAAAAAAGAATTTCTTGTAATAGAATTCCTTATATAGAATGAATTGATTTGAGTATATGATATGCTCTTTCCCTTATAAAAGGTATATATTTAACTTCTCTAATTCCTGCTTTGACCAAGCAGCATTGTACTAGTTGGAATTCGAGGGTTCAAAACTCATGTACAAGAAGTTTAAAGCTGACATCCCATAATCTGTTACAGATACGACATAAGAATGAGATTCTTCCCAGTTATATCTTCTTTTTGTCTGGTTCTATAAACCCGGGTTAACCTCGAGACATAGGGATGCAAAATAGGCGGATCAAATCCTTAGCCAATCTTGTTCAGAAAAAACAAAAAGGGGTCCCCGTATTTTCTAAAACATAAGGATATAAAGATAAAAGGGGCTTCTTAAGAGGGACTTAGTCAATCCTTTGTTTCTTCTCTAGGAATTTCCTAGAAGGTTTATGGTGGGGGGAGTCCTACCTTTTGACAATTGTAACAGAAATTATGCTACTTTTCAGAGGTTGTACCCTTTCATTTATTACATAAATCTTTTCTATATGGATTTACGTGTATGTTACAAGGGGAATTCTTTTGTTATTCAAATTCATGTTAGTTTTATCATATATCATAAAAGTCAAGATCTAATTTGACTCTAGAAACGGGTATTCTTTGAATTCAAATAGACAAGGCGTGTTCTCCAAAAACGAGTGGGGCTCTCCAGAAGAATTAAGAATAGAGGACTTGATAAAATATCTAAAATATAAAGGCTGCTTGTGGAGGGGCCTATGCTTGCAGAGAAGTAAACTCGACCCTTCGGTAATATGTCACTCTAAGTAGAAAAGGTGTTTCATTCTGTAGGATAGTGGAATACTATACAATTGAGGATCTCTCATACAGTCTTTCTTTAGGGCTCCTGGGAATAAGGTATGGTAATTACATTTTATTTTAGCGAGGGTTTTCGAATAGGAGCTAGTAGAATGGCCAACCCCTTTTTGAAATCAAGAAATTCTAACTGAAAGGATTACTCTAAATTCATGTCAACACGGACTCCTTTGATTATTACCAAAAAACTAAAGAAAGTTCTTTCCGAGGAAGCTCTTGTGTCTAGCTTATACCCTTATATACGGTACTACTACACTGCCCAGAGTCTAGCTAAAAGGTCCATTTATTAAATAGAGCTCTCATTTTTATTTGAACCTTTGACTACTCAGTCAAAAATCCACTGTTCTATCAACAAAGTTATACATTATGAGTTTATTTAAATACTTCGGTCTCAAGTTTGTTATGCTTTCCTAGATATAGCGGAGATTCATTTATATACTTACGGATAAGGTTAAATGCCCTATTCTTTAGGGTAAGTGAGTTGCTTAGAGGTTAAAAGGGGATCTAAGTCTAAGGCAAGAGAATACATAGTAGGGAAGGATTCTAAGAATCTCTCGTTTTAGTTTGGGTATTCCGCTTTTCACGAGTTAGTAAAGAATATTCTCAATTTTTAAGGACATCTTTCCCAGTGGCTATTATAGATATTGAGTTTTTTTAGGTTGTCCAGGAACTTTTTTGCGTCTATACTCGTTTTACTAATATAAACAGGGGAGGTTTTACAAATTAGCTATAGCTTCTACTCTGTTTTCTTTTACGGACAATGCAATGCCAAATTAGGCACAAGGAATGCCTTGAAAAGATACTCTACCAATTCCCTAACTCTAGATCCAGAGCTGCGAAACATAAAGAGGAATTCCTGCCCTTACGAGAGAGAAAGCTTTCAATTAAGGGTTTGAGGTTCTATATAGCAAGTAAAATTAAGTAATTCGGGGTAAGATTATTAGAATAAGATCCCTCTTTAAGTGCAGTTTTGCTTCGCTTGTTATAAGGACTTGCTGTTTGCTTGATTAGGAATAAAGCTAAAAAGGGATTTCCTTATCGAGCCTTATAATTCTAAATATGTATATATATATATATCCGGTTTGCTGGATTCTTTTCTTATTACTAAAAGGAGAAAATTTCTTTTTTACAAATAGGTATAAGCATCCCCTAATTATAGAATCTCCTATCATCTCACAAAAGAGCAAATAATCGGAGCTACGTCAAGAATATAAGGATACTTCCGTGGGGCACTCTACAAGACAGGGGGTTCATATCCATTTAGTATTGTGCCGGTTAACTGGTTGTATATTTCATTTTGAGCAGAATGGAAGTACGGTTTTGTTAACTCACTACTTTTTCTTAACTTAGCATTATCGAGAGAGAAAGGGTCCTAGCATCGGGTAGCTATGTCGGGATTGCCTTACCCGCCTGGGTTTTGGTCTGAAAACAAGAAACGCGGGCGGTTTTAAGCGTATGGGATTCCAAAGTATTAACTCACGCTTTAGAAGTCTTACGATCCCAACTATTCCTCCAAATAGGGAAAGGAAACCCAAGTAATAGTGCTCTTAGTTCAACCATATTAATGGTATCAACTGGTATCTAAACAGAAATTCCGTCAAGTCTTATAGAGCTGCTAATACACGCAAAACTATTGGATTTAGTGTCCCAGACCAGCGTTAATCTTCTTAAAAGTCTAGCAAAACGGATTACCTAGAATACCCAACAAGTTCTTGTTTGTAAGAGAAAGTCAGGGATACCTAAAAACTAGACTAGGAGGAATCCCTGCTAAATTGAATATGTTTTGATTTCCTTGATAAGTCATAATTCATTCACTAAATCCCTGGTTCAAGCTAATATAATAAAGGAGTACCAGGATAGATCACAAGAAAGTCCGAGATTCAATATATTTAATAGTAGTATGCGTTATATCTTTATCTTTTACTTAATCTACTTTACCCGCTAATATATGATATGGCCCGTGTATAAGATTGTACTTTGATTATGGAATAGCCAAAACTGCTAATAACCAGAAAATAGAAATAAAAATGTAATAAACACCCTCTGTATTAGGATTTACTTAGTCAAATACTCTTTACGAATAGTTAGATTACGGGTTTGGGTAGTACAAGATCCCTATACGCTTTGAATAAGAAGAATTTTAACTAAATACAGGCTTTTTGTAGTCTCTTAAAGCTATAGTTTTGCCTAAGTAAAAGCATTTTTCCTTATAAAAGGAAAGGTAGAATACAATTACAAAGCACAGTAAGTGCTCAGTATTCGAAATTTAGGTTATAGATATGCTTTTTAGGCAGCTCTCCCCAAAAAGTATTCCAAATTTGCTTGACTTGTGGAGACTTAACCTACAAATCTCGAGTAGTCTAATATTAAGTTTGATACTTAAGCGTACACAGCGGCGATAAGAAATTAGGATAGCTCTGGAAAGGGGGCTGTAAGATCTCACCATAGTGATAGCTCTAGATAAGGGATAAGGGGATATAAATCTAGATTAAAAGCAATTTAATATTGAATTCTTAGCTCTGGATTCACGCCGGGGTTTTGTGCTAAAAGATGGAGTGCTGCACAGCAATTTCGGGTTATAAACCAAAGTCACTGGGGTTACTTATTTTTAAAGGCATTGCTTATTCGTAAAATCCCCGATTATTATTCTTAGGAAAGCAATTCTCCAAAAATGACTTATATAGAACAAAAGAAAGGGTTTTAGAGTTAGCAGGACAAACTTCTATACACATAGGAATGCCTTGGTTCGACCCATCAAAAATAACTTTACAAATTTTGCGATGTTGCTAATTGAGATCAAGCACATAAAGTTCATTTTAGGGATTCTCTTCTCTTTTTTAGTATATGAAATCCCCAGTATTTTAGAGGCTATTTACACGATAAAAGTTCTCTTTTAAATTCCAACTTATTCTAGGAGTTTTCTTTTAATCTTCCAAAATTGGGATTTTATTATCATAGTATGGAAAATACTCGTAGATAAAAACCTTTGGATCAAGTTCGCTGTCGATCTTAGAGTATTAGGCTTTAATCTCCTAAAAAGGCTATACCTACTTAAGGGGATCTTAAAAGGAGTTTTTGTTCATTAACAAAGATTTACAAGATTTCAACACAAGATCCGCTTTTTCATTTTAATCGGTCTCAAAATCGATACCAAAACTCTAGTAAACCACAGACTCTTATAAGTTATTCGTAGGCTTAAGGCATCCTGCTAAATTTAGTTGTTGTGGAAATAAAAACTGTCTTAAGTCAACCCAGGTTCGCGATTTATTAGTATTATAAAATAATAGTCAAAGTCAAGAACTTAAAACAATTTATATAGTAAAAATCTAATTTTATAATTTGAAAAAGTACAAGAGAATATGTTAACACGCACGAAAGCGCCCGTACAAGCAGTTTTAGTTAGTACTTCCCTCAATTCATTTTGTTTTATTAAAAAGATATCGACTTAATAAATAGATTTAGATTTATATGCCCTTTATTTTAGATAGCAATTCCTATAAGAATCCTAGAGTCAAGAGCTCTTCTGCGAATACAACTAGGCACAACACTGTTCATAAAAAAGAAGGTTTGATTTCAATTAAACATGCTTTTGTTTTTTACTTACAGGTTACTGCAATAGTAAAATGAGGCTTCCTTAACTCACACAAAATATTTATACGAGCATCTCTTGTTAAGATTTCTCTGATATGCGCTTTAATACAAACATCGTTAGGAACAGGTTCACTTATATTTGTTAATTAATGCTACTCTATCTAAAAGTACTTAACGAAGAAAGGTTTACGAAATCAGCTTAACTTGAAATGAAACCTATAACTTTGAATGTTTATTCGTCCTTAAGGAATCCCTCCTTATCCTCCTTTTTGTTGCTAAGAATAAAAAAGAAGTTGTAAAACTTCAGATCAGCATCGGGTTCTAGTAAAAGCGGTGCTAGCTTCATTAAAAATCTCTAGCTTACTTACTTAAGGATTTTAAAGATTACTCTTAATATTATAACTTAAAATTCTTTGTTTTTCTTTTATAAATCAGCTTATCTTTTTGAATAGAAAAGGGTCGCTTTCTCTTGTTAAGCACTCCATTTAGACCAAATCATAAGAGATATGATACATAGAAGCCTATTCACATAGGGATTCTCATAAGTGAACAAAAGATTTTTCACTAGTGGTTTACCCCTTCCTTTATGCCGAAGGGTAATAATCAGTTTTTATAAGTTCTAAAGGTTCTTCACACTGAGTTTACTACATTTCCGGATCCCTTAATTTGCAAATACTTAGCAATAGAGCAAGCAGTCAGAACATTCTATAAGCTGTTAACATATATATATTAGGGGGTCTCTCACAGGTTTATACTAATGTACTTTTTGTTAATCCAAATTCCAGGCGGTAGCTAAAGGGAATTCCCGGAGTATCTTAGATTTCGCGGAAAACTTAGAGTTAGTAGTTCAAATAATAAGAGGACTCCAGTTGTTGCTATTGAGCTTTACTAATGCGTCCTCATATAACTATGTTTTTGTCCTCAGTGGTTATATCTACCAGTATCTCTTGACAAATACATTTGTTAAAAAAACGCTTTAACTAGCCAATCGGTTTTGTGTGGTCGAGAAAGGGAAACTTTGTACCAAATTTCCTAATGCTTATTATAACAAAAACAAGAATATATTATTATGTTTTTAAAATCTCCCGTCTTTAATAAAATAACCTGTTTTAGAAGTCTTTGTATGAATCCTCCTACCTTTCTGACTTCGGTAACAAGGAACTTGAACTCTCCAGCAATACATAAAAAAACCAGTGCTCCATTACCCCCATGTCCTTACTAAATATCTAAGGGGTTCACTCCTAAATATGTAGTAAAGGGACTCCCACTTTCTTATTTTCATTACTTTTAGATCCGGAACTGAGGAAAAAAGAATTACTTTAAGCCTTTCAATTTCCTTGCGACTCGAACCCCTACCCGCGGATAACAATAATGTATGCTTTACCACTTCAAAATATTTCACAAAATTACAATACTAGATTGAAAAATAAATAAAGTATATCAGAGTTCTTATTTAAAATATTCACTTTTTGAGATCCGATGAAAATCCTAGTTAAGGGGGCTAGGAGAGTCCCTTTTTTAGCAGTTGTAAAAGGAAGGGGGGTTACAAGAGAAAGAAAGGCATATTGACTTGCCAACAACTTCTCAATACTCAATAACTTAAGATAAACCTATAAAACATACTACCTACATGAATACCCTTGTTTGTCAACGCACTTTCTAAAACTATACTATTCAAAACTATATAAAAATTCCTACTTACTATCCTATCTTGTACTTGATCCTGTATTCTTTGAATTGATATAGACCTTGTATTTTCTCGTTTTTCCTGATAAATTGCTTTTGTTTTGTCAGGGAGTTCTATTGATCTTCGTCAGCGATCTTCCATTCCGAGGGTCTTGTTATGAGAATAGCTAGTTTATGCCTTCCTACAAGCAGAAAGTTTTTTTGGAGCTTGGATTTCCGTGAGTCTGGTACGGTAACAAATAAGCATCCGAAGTGAAAAGCTTTCTTAGTTATTGTTCTTGCGCATTAACCAAGGTTTGGAGCATAAATATTACCTTTTACTAACTCTGAATATCTCCTGGGATACATGAGGGAAGGATAGCTATTTATGGCCCACGGATGCTTGCTATCCTATTTTCGATGTACTACATAAAGGTGCCGAATTTCTATCTGCTTTTTTAGATATCCCTTATGTGCTAATTAGATTCAGAGTGATCTGGACTCTCCTAGTGGGAAGCTCGTAATCTATCAATTATAAGTTAATGGATCCATATATATATTCAGTAAACTAACAAAAAAGAACAGCTCTTGCTTTTTTTACCAAAAACGGGAGGATTACAAGTATAACTTAAATTAGATTTACCCATAGAAGTATGTTACATTTCTCAGAACTCCGTTCTAAAAGTCGGACTTATGCTTTGCGCCCCTATGCTTGACTTAAGAAATGAGTCGGGATTGCGGTCTTGCTTTTTAGAGTGTACCCTATCTTTTAAGGTTGAAAAGTATAACAAAAAGGATAGTCTCTTTGTCCACTCCAAAGTAACCAAATACACTTTAGATGAAACAAGAAAAAACTTAAGGTTAAGATAAAATTCTCTTATTGTCTAGGTTATGTGTTATGGGAAATATTCGATTGTACGGAGCATTAGGGAATCCCTTTATGGGACACCGAAGGAAGGCAAATGTCAGATACTATATAGATAGTACAGAAATACCTTATTACAATACACTGCTTTCTGATTGACTTACTTCTCATTCTCTACATCTTATTCATTGTAGCTACAAGATTCTCTATTTAGCTATACCATTACTCTTACTCAGAGCTATTCTATTTTGTATCTTGTTAGCTGCGACCTTACCTCTCTTATAAGCTATATTCTTGCCCGTAATAACCCACTTTCCTTGAAATTCTAATTGTGGGGTCGAGGTTAGTTATAGATAGGTGTGTAGTATTCCTTTCTTTTTTCATTGTCAACAAAATGTAGATTATTTCATAAAGTAAAGCACGTAAGCTGGAAAGGCTCTCCAAGAATATGGGTATTAATAAAGAGACTGTTTGAATTAAGAGTATGATACAGGATAATACCGGATAGTAAAAGATATCAAGATAAACAAGAAAGCTGCCACGCTAGAGAGTATAGCTATGATGCAGAGTAGGAGTTGGGTATGATAAGAGTTGCTCTCATGTTCCTTTGTTTTTCAAAAAAGGAGGGGATAAACCTAGAGAGGATAAGAAAGAGTCCTTGTGTCTAATTCAGTTTACATGAGATTTTCGTTGTTGTATCCTAGGAAATAAAGTTACTAAACTAAAGAAATTGGGAATCCCGTATATAAACGGATCCTTTTTCATTACAAGACTGTACAGAATCCTACTTTATAGAAGACTTTCAGGGAATGTTATTGAAGGAAAAGCTTCTTAATTCTTACTTTTCCATTTCTTCGTGTGAGTGTATAGCTCCGCGGGTAGAACTTAGGCCTATGGCAGCTAGCAAGAAGTTGGATAATTAAAAACCTAAATCTATCAAAATCTTTTTTCGATTTTATGTGATTTGAAAAAGGACCTATAACAAGATAAAACAAAACTAAAGCAACCGGGGTTCAGATATTTAATAGCGGCACCCACTTCAAGTTATGCTCTAAATTAAATATCCTTGCTTTGTCATTATATATCCTTACTGGAACTTGGAATCCGAGTATAAGCATACAAAATAGAATGCTGTGTTTTTCTCTATATCTAATCCCAATAAGCGGCCCCTACTGCTGTCTCTTACGAAAAAGGAAAAACTCTGTTTTGTTAATTCACAAAAAGTCTAACTAATCTCTGGATGAACATGGAAAACGCATATGCTATGTCTTATTGCCTGTCTTTGATTGCCTTTCAAGAAGCTTCATTCTTTATGCAAATGACTCAAAATATCCGGGGAAACTGAAAGTGATAATAATTCAAATACCTATTCTAGGAAGAAGCTATATCAAGGGGTTCCAGAGTTATATGTTAACTAACAAATCTAGATATCTTTCGAGTCATAGAACGCTAACACAATGGAATAAGTTAGAATTTGTTACATATTACTTTACTTATATAGGGGGTATATCCAGAAACTTTCGTTATGTACAAGAATTACTAGTAGTCTTTTCAAGAGCTCCTTTACATAAATTAAAAGGGCACCTTCTATTATCAGATTTATAAATGAGACAAGTTCGAGAGTAAGGATTGGATAAATGGAAAACATTTTTATTTATTAAGAAAAAAGAACATAACACTTCACTGTTGGTAAGAAAGCCTAATATACCTGGTAGTAAAAGAGAGAGGTTTATTCCTTATTAGATTTTGAACTTTTATTTTCTATAAAGGAGCATCAAATAGCATCAAATTCATTGACTTAGCCGTTTTAGTCCAAGTGGGAGCTCTTAAGCTTTTCTCCTTGCCGTTTTTAAGTAGCTCCACGTTCTCTAATACTTGGTTTGTGTCTTTTCGAATGCTTTCTATTTTTATAAGATTTTTTTCTGTAGGTGAAAATGGATTCATATATTTTATAGATAGATAACTTTTCTTTTACTAGAATTCTACTAGAGAAACCCTCCTATTCATTTCTTTTTTTGTGTGAGTGTATAGCTCAATTGGTAGAGCAAAGGACCTTTAGGCTAACGGACGCGGATTCAAGTTATTTTAGGTCTAAGTTACAGCTCAAATCTCTATTTTGAGTCCCTATATGTATCGATTTATCCACATTTTTAAAATATGTCGAAGAGACTAAGACGTTATCAACATAATAGCCCGGTCTCGTAAACAAACTAAGAAATAACAAGCACTTCTCCAAGAAGGGCTTAGCTTTCACTTACAAATATCTACTAAAATACCTTGAAAAACTTAGAGATTCCCAGGACTTATTGTACCTGTCTTCTTCTTGCAGCCTTTTGAAGCTATATTATTAGCTAGACCTTTCCTCTTAATCTTAATATCTATAACTTTCGTAAGAGATATATCTGTACTCCGCTATATCTGTACCTTATTATTGTTGGTTTAAACTAATTGAATAACAAGGAAATCCTGATTCTATTATTCAGTGGAACTTCTTATTACTTACTATTTACCTGGCCTAAAGTACGAAAAGACTCCTGACTTTTACACTGAAAAACAGAACCCTCTAAAACTGGACTTCTTTATACTTCAGAATGCCTTTCCTACTACCTAAAGAGGAACCCGGGACTTCTAAAATCCTTACTCTTTTTAATTATAAAAACCTTCTCCCGAAAAACTAGGGCTTTCCTTTAGCTTTTTACAACTATTCGCGCTAGCATCTTTGCTTCTTTTTTATTCTTATGACTTATACTTTTTCATAACTTAGAGTTTTTCTGGGCGTCCGATGACGAATTTCATTAGATATTCGAGCTCCTCTAAATTCCGATTAGTTCCCCGGGAGTGACTTTTGGAGCTAAACTACGACAGATTATAAATAGCTTATATTTACATAAGATCAGCAGCTTCCCACTAAGGAGGGGTTCCCGTAATTTAACAAAGAAGTATTACACAACAAAAATAACAAAATGAAGGATACTCCTTTCTTACTTTTTGGTATTAGGTTTTATTTGTTGAAGTCAGGCAAGTTTCTTTACAAGACTATCAAACAAGGGACTTATAAGAAGGAATAAGAAGGAACTGATTCGAACCCCTGGCCGGTGGATCCTCAGTTCTATGCTCTACCAACTGAGCTATCTAAGCCTATCCACGAGTTCAAGTCATGTAGAAGTGTTCCTTTGTAATAGTTGGTCCTTTCTTTTCACCGCCTTCAATGTACAAGTTATGGAAAACCCAGATCACAGGAAATGAAATAATAAAAATAAGACTGCTAAAGTTAAAAAACTCCATTTCCTGTAATATGGACAGGTTTGTAGAATAAAGGGTTTACCTAGGGCCTCCTATCCTAATCCTAATTGTACAAGAAGCCCCTTCCAAGGATATAAGAATTCTAGGTATAAATACTAAAATGAGCTCTCTTTTGCTGTAATATTTCTAGAATTATATTCTTTTCTTTTCATGATTGACCCCTAGTCAGATTCTTGGTTATAATACAACCTATGCTGTACCCAAGTCAGAGATTGAAGAACTCTCTGAATACACCTGTTATAAATAAGAGGAGATTGGGCCCAGGTGGTTCTCTACTTATTACTATATAAAAATTTAGGAAAGTATTATATACACTTGCTTATTTACTCTAGTCCAATTAGTATCTATATAGTGCAAATATCGCTGGTTACTACAAGCAAGTTTAGATTCAAGTGACTTATTCCTCGGTAGTGAATCTTTTCCAGGATAGTTTTGCCGAATAAGGAGTTAAGCCTTTTCACGTTCTCAGAGTCTTTAATCCAGGATAAAATAAGTAAAAAGCTGTCATTTTTAATCACTTAGATACAAATTCTTAATTGATCGCCCTTTTTAGTCAGTAGCCTGATATAGTCTAGTTATAGTTATTCGAATCTAGTAAGTAGTGTTTTTATGTTTTGAAGTATAGCTACGAGGTCATGTACGGGTTTGAATCAGTTCATTGTATAGCAATTCTCTTTCTTTCCGTGTTGAGACACGTGAGCTTTGAAGTGTGGTAGAGCACCGGCTTCGACTAGGAGCATTCAAGGGTTCGAAACGTCTTATACAAAAAGTGAGCGATTTCAGATAACATGTAAATACCCAGTTTGTGCAGGGTACGACTTTTATTATTCTCCGGCTAGTTATAAGGGCTTCAGATACTTGGTTTAACCACCAATATTCTACTAAAGTCGCAAAGGGAATCCTAAACAATTGAATTGTACTAAAGCGTATAAGTACATATACATGGCAGCACCAACTGTGGCTTCAGGAACTACTAAGGAATTTAATCGAGGTGTTGCTTTCTTAATAATTAGAATTCAAAAAGTTTCATGAATTTAGGAGCACGGAAAAGAGGCTCATCATTAGTCCCGGCAATCTAATTAGAAATAAAAACGGATTCACAAACATATTCAAGAGAATGAATAGGAACTCTTTTGTAAAAACAACAGGAAGGGGATGGTGCCGAGGATAATAGGAGAAAAACCTGCTTGACTTTACTTTATAGAACAGCTTGAAAAAGAGTTACAAGGACAAGGTTCAATTGCGGTCGTACGGAG
>JAYMTG010000068.1:0-33922 GCA_036897565.1 Pelargonium exstipulatum | reverse complement strand
TTGCTTTATTCAGTTTATATATATGATTCTCGTACTAGGATATCTACCCTTATTGGAATTTACTTCGCAAGAACTCTCTTCTTAAACTAGTAAGGCAATCTCCCCCTTTTTTTAGTAATATATTACGTACTTATAAAACTATTTTAGAATCACTTAAGTATAATAATATTATAGAAACAGAGTCAGTTCGTCTTGAAAACTCTCTAATGTAATAAAGTGGCTGTTATGGAGTATATCCAAGTAGGTACACCACCCGTTTTTGATAGCGGCATTCAAAGGTTCGAATCCTTTTACTTCAGCACAAAAGCGAGATCTAACTGAAAAGAATCCGAACTGCTTACCTGAGTTAACGGGAAACACTTTCGATACAGGTCCGTCCTGGACATTGCACATTCCAACTTTAGACAGTAGAAGTACTTACTGGCTTATACCAACCCGAGATACTGGGTATACTAATTTATTAAGGCAATAAACCTTTGAATAGGCCGTAATAAGTAATCGGCATACCTATAACCCCTGGAGCTAGACAAAAAATACCCACGTAAAATCGAAATCTCCCAAACCCAAGAGAAGGCATTTTCAATTTAAGAAGAAGGTGTTTCAAATTAGAACTCTATCTGAGCTCTTGGATCTTCCTCATTTTTTACGCGAATGACAAAATCTGGTACTTTACTTATCAAATTAGGTGCTTTTGCTAACATGCTCCTTTTTAGTACACTCCTTTTAAAGCGAACTTCAGAGTTTTCGTAGGGACTCGCTTGTAAAGTACAAAAGCAAGATTAAGACAACGTGTAAGCTAAGCAACAAGTCTGACTTTATTGAACCTATCTTTTGAATAAGGGTTTTGATTAGTCTTCCTATACTATATCAACGAGCATAACTTTTATGAAAAGCAATTTCTAAGAAGTAAACTATAAGCAATACTAGAAATTTTGATTGAGAGCCGAGATCGGGTTGGGAATTGTACACTTTTAATAGAAACCCACAAGTAGACAAAAAATGAATTCATACTGTCTTTTGAATCTATCTTGCTACGAAATACATTATCGATACTTTCAAACAAATTCAAGGACTTCCTTAGTTTTAACAATTTAGTTAGTAAGATATCAATTTCAGAAGAACTCAAAATAGGTGTAGCACAGACCTAATTCTAGGATAGTGAAGGAAGGGGTTAAGATACTTAGGAGTCACCGCGGGCGGATAAGAGATATCCCGGTATTTGGGAAGCTTCCATACTTATTGTCTAAAAATTGAATGTATTTGATATGTAATAATTTAGAGGTAAAAGTTTGAGTCTTACCAAAGCAAAAGTGTGTTATTTGAAACTCAAGATTGTCAGTATATGTATGACGAAAGCAAGGAACTCCTTTCACAGTATTGGGTTCTATAGGTTGTTACTATATATATTATTGCTACTGTTAGCATTTTTAGTAAAGGAACTTAAGAGTGGATTTAGTATATTCAAATATAGTAAGTTGGGTTAAGGAATAGTCCTCTAATTACACAAGGTTTAGATCTCTTTTTGCTTTCAATCTAAATGAGTTTTCCTCCATTTCGATAACAAGCATCCTTGCGGAGACGGGTTCCTTAGAAAGGAAATAGCTACCTATTTAAAAGGTTTTACTGACTTTATACAATTTAGGAGTTTACAGACCGAGCTTTGTAGTCTACCGAGACCCGTTTTGGATTATATTATGTATGCGTATTCCTCAAAATCTGGTTATCTTATAAAAAGTGAGTTGTACTCTGAAGTCTAATTCGGACTCTTTCCAGGTTATAACAGCTGTAAAACTAGAAAAGGAGATAGAAAAACTGTAAGACCTCTCAATTGAATCAATTTTCAGTGCTTTTTTTTTTTAATAATGTGTTAAAGATAGGGCCTCTTTTTCATAGCCGAATTACTCAAGACAAAAGTGTCAGCTACTATAGCCTCTTTTGTATTTCCTTTTTTTAGTACTCTTTATCTTATGAGCTTTATCTGCCTTCTTAATAAGAGAAATACTTGTCATTATCTTTATAGAGAAATGGGGGACTTATCTACTTATCCTTAGGAGGAGCTCTCGTATACTACTTTTTTGTTAAAAACTGAGGTAGTAGTTACTAGTAGAAGAAGGAGTACTCCTATAATAGAGTTTTTGTTTTATTAGTATTTTTTAGTATTAGTATACCTCTTACCTCTTTAGATTCATTTCTTATTACTACAGTGAGGAAAATAGGAAACCTTAGAGATAAATTAATGGTTATTCTGAGCCAGACACCTATAACTATAGGAGCTATTAGAATCCCGGTAAGTTACCTTTTCAAGGAGATGGGCCAAGGGGGTATGCTATTCAATAGGTTGCACCGGATTGTCATTATACTTTTTTTGTATCTTTTTTCAATATCTAAGTTCCAAGACTTTGCTTATCTCTCAAATTCAATTCCCTTTTACTAGGTAAATGAAAATCTTATATTTATAGCTTCTCTATTTCTCTTCTTTTGAAATACTCGGTTTGGAAGTCAAATACCTAAAATATGGAATTCTCCTAACTGGGATTACGGAAGAGCTGCCACATTAAGATTTGGATTTTAAAACTGACTCTTTGTATTGAATTTTTATATTCGAGATTCTGAGATTAGTTAAACGAAGCTTTTGGTTTAAACCCATGACCCCCGGATACTGTAAAACAAACAGAACATGAGGAAAACCCTTCAATTTTGTTAAGCATTTCCTCGGCTAAATAACTTGTTCTAGATTGGTTTCGGCAGCTTGAGATAAAGGGCATATTCCCAAAAACTATAGGCGATAAAATAGCATAAAGAAATTCTTAATCAAATAGAAGTCAAGTATATCTGCTCCTCTTATCAGGATACGTAAAGTACTCCTTTTCGTTAAGACGAACTTTACATTTCTATAGAATATCCTCTTAATTAAATTGCTGATATTGGGCATATTCAGTAAGGACACTAAAAAATCGCATAACTTGTAAACTACCGCCTTACCTCATATATTCGGCGCAGCGTGTGCTTTCTTTTTCATAGAGATCCGATTCATCGTTAGAACACTTACCTTGAAGCGTGGCGCTCAGAGGTTCAAAGGTTTCTTATGATACTGATTTTATTTTGCTTCAAGCAGTGTTATCTTAATAATGGTTGAGTAGCAAGTTTAACAAGCACTCGTATATCTTTACTTATAATCTGGAATATTTAAGATAAAGTATTTACGGATAAGGCAGATAAATAAGGAGAGTTTCTTGCTTTAAAGAAAGGTTCTTATAGTCCAAAAAGTCAAGTCTAGAGAGTTTGACTTAAGTGCAGTATGAGCAATACTTTTAAGAAGCAAGGACTCCTATACTTTTTCTAAAAGAGTGTATCGCTAAAAAAAGGAGAAGAACCTTAGATTGTAGGGAAGGAATACATTTTACCGACTAAAACGAAGTGAAGGAGGCTAGATAGTCTTTAATAGTACATACCACACACTATAACCCCAAATGACTTTGACTTAGCTTCTTTCTTAAGAGCAGCTATACCTTGTTGAATGACTTGCTGTTTATAATGAACTAGACTTAGGAGAGCAGGAGCCCTATTTGGATTAGGAGCATACCCTTAGCCAGGACCTTAGAGAATAAGAGATAGAGATAGCGAGACTTATAGGAATATTGTCTTACGGAGCTTGCTCGGCTAATGGTAGGAATAGGAGTATAGGGATAGAAATAGGGAACCCTTATTTAGTAGTATAGAATAGAAGAGAGTCATATTCTATTAGTATGTATTTGTTCATTAGTTATTAGATAGTAATAGAATATTTGAATAGTTTATTGGTGTTCTAGATTGAGGATTATTCCCTCATTGCCTTTGCTCTTATCGTTAAGAAGGAAAGAAACTTATAGAGTCCTTTATTAATCTCTAGTACCGACTAAAGAGTAACGAAGAAGGTTAATTGTGATATAGTATTCAGAATATTCATAACTTTCAGCCAGATCTACTTTCTTAAGACTAAAAAACTTGAAACTAACTACACTTCTTCAACTTTTAAACCTTGTCTTGTTAACAGCTACTAAACCTTACAAATCTAAAGCTTTTCAACCCAAAAGCATCTATAACTAGTAATGACTTACATTATACAACTTAAGCAATGAGCTTTCACTTCTTTAACTTAAGGGCTTTCCTTCATTCGCGAAAAGGCGGAGTCAGTATTATAATAAACTAGGAATCAAACCCCTTTTGTTAAAGAGAAGTAAGACCGAAAATTGAAATGCTTTATTATCTTGTATATACATAACCTCTAAATGCTGTACTCAAAGAATAGAACATCCCTTATACTCGCAAAGTACTCAGAGGGCTTGTTAAAAACGCTTTTAGTTCAACTCGGTAGAACATCATCTGCAAAACCCCGATGTTGTTAGTTCAAGTGCAGCTAACTCTTACAGAGCCCTTCCCGCAAAAAGTCGACTTAGCCTTGTTGTTTTAAGGTTCTTACTAGTATGTATACTTATTTCTAGTCTATTTCTCTTTGTTTGCAATATAAGATATATGTCCTAGAAGAAGAAATGGGATTACCAAGGACTTAACCTAAGAAAAGGAAACCCCTCATTTTGAATACGACAGAGTTCTGATATTTATTTAAAAAGCATATCAAGACTGATCCAAAATACATAGAATTCGGTCTGGTATATAATCAAATTTGGTGGTAGATAGATATAAACTACTTTTTTTATTTTACACAGAAGAGACTTTTTTATTATTCGATCAAGGGGAACTCATACAGATTTTGCTTATTTTGAGGAGCTTTATAGTCGGTATAAATGGGATTGTATATAGGGGGTTTTCCCAGACTTGTAACTTCTGCCCTGCCGTAGGATCTTATTTCCACTTCCATTCTCGATTTTCAAGGATTTCTTGTTTCTAAACTAGATCGGAGACCCTTAGATTCCTTTTTTTATCTTTCTTACTATTTCCTAAAAGCGACCCATCTACTTACTATATGCCTTAGACTTTCTGTTAATAACAAGACTTAAAAGGGGAACCTTTAATAAAGGATAACCTCGACTCAGAAATGCGAAACCTATACCTAGTTGAAGACATAAGGTTGTATTTACTATAGCAAAGCAAAAGTTGCTCGTCTGTACGGACTTAACACTACCCTGATATCTAAATCTTCTAAACAGGAATTTCTCGGGTTAACAAAAAAAGTATTTAAAAGTGCTTCTAAACTCCAACTAAAAGCAATTTTTTCTAGCTTTACAAAAATTGCCTTGTGACTGGATAAAAAAATAGCGCGGAAGACTCTTTATATAAAGTTCAGTAATTCTACTGGTAATATAGGAGACACTCAGACCGAAAGTACTCGTTGGGCTTTAAACGAGGTTATAAAGGCACTCTTTCGGACGTCAAATCCATTTTTGAGTTACAAGGGTCAGTTCTCTCTATAAACTAAAAAGCCAAACTAAAAAAGCATAAATCAATTGAATTCTTTTTACCAGGTGTAACCCGAGGAAAGTCCTAATTTAAAAAAGTACACGAAAGGCTCTTTTTTAATTAGTAAAAGGATTCTACGAAGTTAAAGAGGCAGTTGGGGAGTGCGTTAGTAGAGGAGGTGTTCATTGTATTAATAAATAGACAGGATTCTTCGTAAGAAATAACCACAAATATCTTTTTAGTAACAAATAAGTGATAGGCCTTTCAAGAGAGTCAGTAGAATCTAATAAACGCTTTAGTGAAAATTGCAGTAGGGTAAAACCCTGTAAACTACGACGATATACCATCCCTAGGGATCCTAAAGAAATAAAGAACCCAAGGCTAGAAAAGCTTCTAATCGAGACCAGCCCTTTTTATATTAAGCAATACATTTTTTTATAAGGAGACGAGTGGAATAAGTTGTTTTAATACAAAATGACGGAAATCTAACTTTTAGCTTTCAGAAATAGAATCAATTGAGAAGTTTAGGGATTTCTTTTATTAGTAATCTTCATTTTTAGTAGACTATCAAGATACGTCTTAAGAACTAAGAGAACTTATAATACTAATTATTAGAACTCCTCTACTAACTTTATCCATTTATACGGGCCCTGATATTCTAAAAAAGCAGGCAGAACAAGAGTAAAAACTCCTGAATTTCTCTATATTGATGGGACTTTAATACGCCTTATTTAAGCTTAGTTGTAACCCAATTTTTTGTATTTTATAAGGAATTCTATTATCTATACCGAGTTACTTTGAATAAATTCAATATAATGCTTGGAAATCGGCTTTTAATGCTGGTTGAGCAAGATATATTTTCAATATTCCTTTATTTACAAGGCTCCTGTACTGAATTGGACTTGAGTCATTTACCGCCATTTCTTGCGTAAAGAGAATCGGGGCGGTGTAGGCGAGTTTTTTAGCAGACCCCTCTTAATTCTTAATTATATTTATTTAAAGAATTACAAGCATCAAGTTGTTTATATAACGACTCCATTAGGATCCCAAAACAAAAAGAAACTCGTAGATAAGCTGCCCTTAGTTTTTTTGATTTACGAAATCCTTATTTGGATTCTTAACGAGTACAATAAGTAGAGGAAAATAGTACCGATCTAGATTTTGTGTAATTAGAGATATAAATATTAGTGGAAAATCGGGGCTTTTAGGAATAACCTGTTACATTATAAGAGCTCCGCTAGTTATTTAGCTTCATAAAGGACTTCTATAAATTAAGTAAATAAAGCGAGGGTGGTGCCCTTTTGTGTTTAAAATAGGAAACTTATCCGTGAAAGTTTTCGTAACACGGTACAATGTTAAAATTTGTCCAATTTGAGGTGTAACCAAATGCTCTAGGCCATCATATGATGCTAAACTAGAGTTCTTTTCTTTTTATTAACAAACTGAATCTGTATTGGATATCTAGCAGTACGTGTTCTTAAATGGTTGACTAGTAGTTTAAATATAATTAAGGTAATAGCTGTAGTTGATAGAAATCTTGAGTAAAGAAGTTAGATTAGAACTCGAGCGAGATATTACATAAAATAAAAGTAGAATTGCACTATCCCATTAAATCGAAGCTTAAACCCTGCAAAATGAGTAGGGCGAGTTGCTCGTTTTCTTTATGTAGGAATTCTGTAAACCTAATAAAAGGTTCAGTTGATCGAGGTACCTTCTCTGAATTTCAGTAACTAAGAGTGTTCTCTTCAGTCAAACTAAGTTACCAAGTGCTCGCGGCCCCATATTCTAGTACTAGTAAGACAATGGTGAGCCTATAAGGAAATACCTAGATCCTAGTGGTGAAATGTCTAAGGTCCTCTTCAAAAGAGTACACTTACCTATTGCAAAGAAACATGTCTTTCTTATTGAATCGAAACTGAGAAAAAACTCACTCTACAAAGGAAAGCGAGACAGCTAACTATAGTATAGGACACACATTACTCTCCAGTTTTATAATGGGTTGTGCTTTCAAACTCAATCATAAAAAAACTGAACGGATTTTAGTTTTGACAAAAGGATTTTGGAGTAATCTTTCTAAAAATCTCTACCCCTTTGTAAAAATCCAGGTATTCCCGTCTAAAAGTATTTCAATTCCCATAGAAGTATAAACCTTGTTAATGGATTCTCTTTAGTAGTACACAAGATTGGAGTTTTTTAAAGGTTATTTACTTTTTAACAAAAAAGAGGGCCCTTACTGGTTAGGAGAATTTTGTAACTAGAAACGTGAACTACTAAGCTATCTAAAAGAGCTAACACCCAAAACACATTTGACCTAGAGCTTCAAACTCCTGTCACCTGTAAAATCCTCGCCCATAGGAGAGAGTTTCCCAAGGACAACGAATTCCGAATTACAGAGATAGAACATTTAAGATTCCAGAAGAGTCTCAGTTAAGCTAATAACAGGACTTACCATGACAGCCTTACCTAATCCTGGGAGTCCCAAAGGTATAGATTTTTAGATTATCCCAGCTCTAATCCTTAATAATATAGTAATTTAAAAGCAGAGAGTGTTTCTAATGATTCATATCTTAAACAACTTTTTAGAGATTTTAGAGGTACATTGGCCGCGGTAGTAATATAAAATTTCAGGGGTATTTTAGGAATTTTATTCGTTTGCTAAATGTTAAATCAAGATATATTCATTATTATTTTTAGGGTAGGGTATAATTCTATACTGAAAAAGGCGTGAATCAATATTTCGTTCGAAAATGAAGCTCAAGTAAAGAGTCTAATCTAGTAAAGCATTCTTTAAAACTGACCGAGAATAAAAAATGCAATTGATCGGAACGCGCTCCTTCAAATTCGTATTCGTGTAACTTAGCTGAGTAGTCTTCCATTATATGCTAAGATAGAAGGTATAACCTGGGATTATGGAGCAGTTATGTAATAGGATTCTGACCCTTTCAATTTCCTATATCCAGTCAATACGAACAATTTATTGGACAAATGTATACCTGAAATCCTAAGGAAACTCTTTATAAAGAGGTATGGTGCTTAGGGGTCCTTTCTATATAGGAAATAGAATTACGCATTTAAGCATTCAAATTCTGTATAACTTTCTTTATTTGTAGACGATATCAGACGTCTATTGCCTTTTCTAAACCTCCTTCTTACCGGGTCCCTAAAACAAGCACTAGCTAAAACCCTTCCTACTTAGGAGTTGGCAAGCTAAAAAGCGTGTTTCCAAGTCTAGCCAAATGATACTATAAAATAAAAAGGGAATCCATCTATTTCTTGAATCGTACAGATAGATTCATCAAAAAAACTCTCTATTGCGGTAACAGTTAAAATATGTTTATAAATATAAATAACGTAACTTTACAAGTAGACGAGTCAGACTTTCCTCCGAACAAATGAAAGTTTTTTTTATGTCATTTTGGGTTGGTAGAGCGTTAGAAGATAAACACGATGGCCATAGGTTCAAAGTCGAGTCATTTCTGGGTGGCTCTGGAAGCACTTCTCTGCTCAGTACGAAGTGAGTAGTAGATTTACAAAAATGAAGAAATAAATAATGGTTCAAACAAATCCATTTTATTGAATGACGCTACTTCAAATCCCACACAGAGTCAAATCAGGGAATTCACAAACTAGGCATTGCACCTATGGTTATACCCTCTATCGAACCGAAGCTAAGAGCTTTTTCCCCTCATCAGCTTATTCTGAATTGTTATTTAGAACAATAATTACATAGTATCCTAGTTGTTTTACGTAAATTAGTGCTTGTTATTAGTTTGTCTTGTAGTACTCAAAATATGTTACTCTTTACTTTGCGCACCCAACTTCTCCTTTTGGCTAATACAAGTACAGAAGGCACTACTCCACTACCCTGCACGAAGAACAGCAAAAAAACCTGGATCCTGTAAGATAGGAACAAGATGAAAATCCGGAAAGCAGACCACCAAACACAAACCTCATTGTCCGTTTTCAAGCCCTTTTTGCTATACCAACCGAGCTATCTTAGCTTATACTATACTAACTCAGTTTCCTTGTACAGTATCTAATAGTAGATCCTTCTGTAAATCGATATTCTATCTAAGCGATTCCCAGCTGTAGTACTACAATACAAGTTTTCGGCAAGAGCTTTTTCCAAGATATTCACTGGACTAAGGGTAATGTAATGTCCTTTATGCGACAGTGGATTCTTTGTACATGGGTTTTTCTGGCTTTGATAGCAAGAAAAGTGCTTGTAAAGGATTCCTAGCGATTCCGATCTAAATTACTAAATGTGACATGACAAATGAATCCCGTTAACAAAAGTTTCTAATCGATTTCAAATCTTGATATATAGAGTTTGCAAAAGAGAGATTAGGAATGAAGAATATAAATAAATTCAAATAAACAGAGTTGCGGAGTACTTGGTTAGTTCTTTACACTGGGGATCACTATATTATTTGCTTCTTTTACACGCAGAGTTAGAATTATAAAGTGAATCAAGAATTTCGAGAAGAGAATCTTTTGTTTTACTACCCTCAAGTAACTGGGCATCTTGGTATTGAATTGCTAAGTATCGCTGCGGTATCACTCCTATCTATGAGCCATATTCAAAGTTATTAATCTTGAATTCTTTTTAAGAGCTTATTCGTATGTGTATTGGTTTTCAAAACCGATATACTAGGTTTTCAGTCAAGTTATATCTAGTGGGCTTCCCTTCAAAAACCCTTTTTGATTTTTACTGGGATATTTTTTATTATAGCGAAAACTAAAACAATAATTACTGTGGAATTGAGTGAATCCCCTTACGCGGTTCTCAATTCGGTAGCTTTTATTAGACGTTTCGGCTTTGGGTTAGCTATTATTTTATATTATTATAATTCTATTTACTAGCCAAAGTGGACTCTCTTTTTTATTTCATTGATACCACTGTGTAGTTCTACAAACTATCTGAGTATACTTTTATTTTTTTTTTAGATTCTTTATATAACCGTTAGTTTTTCCTTACATTTTGCTAGTTTCTAAGTATAAATCTTAGACACATACCCGGTAGAAGTCTTCCCAAACAGTAGCTGCTCCGCCTTTACAATAACTAAAGTAAAAACTCTCAATAAAAGAGCGCTAGTAATTTTTGGGGTTTTACGGTATAGAAATACACATAATTCTCATTTTGCTTTAGGTAAAATACTACAGGATACCTCATTCGATATTCCTCGGTGTCAATTTTAGGGTACAAAATAAGTTCTAGAAAAACTGCAAGCTATAGTTATAATACTAGTATTTGCATTTTGTGATTGATTCAATTTAGAACGGGGTTCCCTATTATGTTTTAGAAGTCATCTAATAAAGCATTCAAAACTTCCTTATATTAGGATTATAGGATTCCATTTAGTTATGGTGTAAACAGGAAACTCTGTAATAAAGTTTGTAGATAAGAATTGTCTAGGAGTCCCCACCAAAAGTTGGGTACTTACTTTTCCGCTCACTTTTAAACCTTTACCTAATTAGACTTGCTTGTTATGAACTTTAACAACCCATCATTCTACCACTGAGTTTTTTTTTCCTTACTCCTAAAAAGCTATCATCGAGAACGAAAGCTTTCTTTTAGAGTTCAGTTACGAATACAATTAAAGAGGAGGCTTTTTGCGCCCATCTAAACAAGTTTGATAGCCTTTTTTTTATCCAAATCGAACCCCGGTTCCACTGCTAATGCAAAAAGAGTCACTAATTCACCACGAGTATACCTTGATTCTGGAACGCAGTTTAATTGGTTAATTAGCGAGAAAATTTTTAATAAGTCCCGCCTTCACACAACTAGTATGTTATGGAATTTCTATAAGGAAACATGAGTATATAATTGTGTAGCTAAAAGTCTAGTGAAGTAGAAAAATTCTTTCTATTTTCTTCTTTCACGAAAGGTACGCATAGTAAGTTATACAAAGTAATTACAAGCGATAGCATTCGAACCCTCGATTGTTAGAAGATTCGCTTGATGTTCTAGTTTATCTAAGAACGAGAAGGAAAGCAAATTATCTAAAGTGAATCCCTTTGTAAAATTGGTGCTTTATTATGGGCATAGATAGCCGGGCGCTGAAAGGTATGATATCAAGTCAAATTTATGAAACTGGAGAAGAGTAAGCTCTCATTTGAAAAAAAAAAAGATAGACTTTCTAAACCTGTAATTACACTAGACAAAATTTATATTTATTATAGGATAACTTTGTATCTTTCCATATCAAATATAGGAGCTTCTTTTTGGTATCTTTCTGAAAACATTTACCCGCTAGGCAAAGCAAGAGTAATACATATAGTTTTTTCTTTGTTGGAGACTTGAGTAGCCCTTTTAGAGCCTTACCATATATTTAATAACAACTCCTCTAGCTATTGGGGGGTCCAGCTTAGGTGTAACAGGATTTCTTTGTTAATCTTCTATCGCCACGGGAGTGCCTTTTAGATATCTAGTAAGATTGATCATCCCAGAATTAGGGGCTCTTTTATACCAAACATTTTGCAGACTCATATTTTACCACTTTTTAGTTACTCGCTAAAATAACTGCTTTACTATTGATTTAGTGATATGAGTTCGCTTTGATACTTACTTTTAAGGCATATTCTATTTAGTGAGGGACCCGGCGTATTCTTTTTTATAAGAACTTATTATATTAATAAATGTACAACAGCCAAATTCTTTTAGTCTTTGTAAACAAGGGGATAAAGACAATCCTCACAGCTAACGTGATACAAAACGTGCCGCATGTACAAAAAGCAAATTGGCGCTTCTCTTAGAATTCGTATAGATTCTCTTGGATTTCCTTCTTAATCGAAGGAGCCCCTTGGTTTGATAAATATTAAGGATTCCCACTAGTATTGTACTTTAGTAATTTAAGATATAGTTGAGTAACCGGTGAACACGAAAAAACTTTACTTAGTTATGTCAGGACACGGGCTAGGCAAGCTTATTATATTATTATATGCTTATTTTTTTTATTTCTTTGCAGTAGGACCCCACCAGTTAAGAAAACTGAATCGCTAGCTTCCTTGACTTAGCATGCTCTTTAAGTATAATAATACTCTCCATTTATAGGATCTAACACTATAGCTTCATAAGGGGCAATCCCTAAAATTTCAACAAAGGGAATATTAGAATTACTCTTTCATCGGTTTTTGAGAACTTAAGATACAAGATCTTGAACTACCCGAGTAGCACTACTGTCACAAGTCTTAGCTGTAAACAGCTTACAACGCGAACCCGAGTTAGAGAAAGGATAGCCTTAAAAAAGGAGCGGGGGCCTAGCTCAAAAAAGAATATCGTAATACTAGGGTTTCACTCCTTTAGAGATGAAGAATAAATATGTTAAATAGGCTTCTTTAAAGTCAGAATGTCAGTCAACCATTGAAAGGGTTTTGTACAATTCTTCAATTTTCCTGGTACGTGGACAAAATAAGAATACTTAGTTTAGTATTAGGGAAGTTCTCGATTGAAACTTTTTTGTATAGATAAAAGCAAAGAAATACTCAACTAACTAACTCAGAAAAGGCCCTTGACTATTAGACTAAACTAAATATTTCCACTTCGAAGTTTTGCAAGCCGGGATGGAGCTGTAACTTTTGCCCATTTACTCCAATTTTTTTGAGAATCTATTAATCTTTGAGTTTAGGCCGGCTAATTAAGAGTTGAAAATATATCAGGAAAACCCAGTTCAATTTCTTTTAAACATAAAAGATATCTAGCGGAAGGACCCCTTCAGCCCTCGTAGAAGCTTTTGCTGCTAGAAACTGGGAGGCCTTTTAGAAAGTGTGCTCTTATAAACTGACAACCTGTTTTTATTAAACAATATTGAGTGGTAATATCTAAGCCTTTAATCTATTTTAAGCAAAGGCACGCAGTTCATACTTTGAAATAGGGTAACGTAAAAGGGACTCTATAAGGAGCTTCCGATTCAAATATTGATTTTTAAGGTAGGTAATCCCTGTCTTTAATAAGGCTATGTATACAAAAAGAGTCTTTTTAATATACTGGTTAGATACTACTTTGATATATCAATGTCAAGCCAACTTCAGGTAAAAAGGAATTCATATTATTTATCATTACAAAGCTTTCAAAAGTCCTAGTACTACGAGAGGTCCTGCTGTTCACTTCGAGAAATTTTTTGAGTAAATTGCCCTTTAGAGAGAGTAGCACGACTTATACTTGTTTTTACAATTAAAAGCGGGGCCGAACCCGCATAATAAGAAGAAACTCCTTGTTAATAACTCCTCTCGTGGAATGCCAATTTTTGCCGGGTAGGGTAATAGAAACAGCTGAAAGGATCCGTTTGGTTTTGATTTCCTGCTAAAGAATTCTGTGAGTTACTCATAGCGAGTTGAACAGCGGTTACCAATCCAGTATATCCAACTTAGAAAGGTCCCAAGTAGACTAAAGCTATTCCTCTATAAGTAAGCCTTTGAACTTGAACCTTTGTCTACCCGAAAAGTCTAGCTGGATCTAACCATTAAATAAGGGAATGCTAAATCGTACTCAATTCAATCAATAATAGGTTTCAATCCCTTTGAAAGATTGTATTTGGAATAGAAATGTTTGTCCATCAAATGTTGATAATGCATACCACTCTACCCGGATCCTTTATATTGAATTGAAATAACCTTTTCTGACTTCTTTCTTCTCAGAAAGCTAGTAAGGGATGTACTTGAAATTCTTGAATGAGGCCTACGAATATTAATAGTAGGTAGTAAAAGAGCCCTTTAACTATGATAAATTAAAAAGAATCTTTAGTTGCAAGGGTTCCACCAAGAGGGAGAGATTTCCGTTTATTGAAATAAACCCCGGAAGTTTTGTCAAATATTATTAAGCAACCCTAGTTGGGTCTTATAAGATTCTTGCTACAATTATTTAGAAATCTAGACTCCAGAGAGAAATAGAAGTCTCTAAGTCGGTACCTTGCTTTATTCTGTTTATTTAACTCTTTGTTAGTATTCTCTGAGTTTTGTAGGCCCATATTATCTACAGGTACCCCTCTTGATACCTGGGCTAAAAAAAGAGAAATGTGCTAAGCAATTTCTTTTTGAAGGAAAAAGAGGGGAATTGAGCTGCTTGAGGATGCTTCTACGTAAGCGTGCCGTCTAGATTTGGCCAGGAAGGTAGTCCACTTTATTACAGTATGAATGGGAAAGTTTTAGCTTTCTCCGATTTTTCTTGAGATAATGTATTATTATAGAATCCTTTCAAATATTCCAGATCTTAGTCTACCTTTTCTAAGCCAAGCCGCTATAAATCTCACAAGGTATACCTCCCGCCTCAGATAAGAGAAAACTGAAAGAGCTATCAGACTTGAGACGCAGTTCTAATTTATAATAAAGCTCTTTTGTTTATTTGAAAAAGACGAAGTGAATTCTCCCTTTGCTATATCAAACTCGAATTTGAAGGCAGGGTTGACCCGAATTATACTAGGAGAAAGAAGCTCCTTATGTTACCCTATAATTAGGATATTTCGTTTAGCACAACTTTAATAGAGGAACCCTTTCAGTTTTAGTCAGAGTAACAAAACCTTTTTTCTTAGAGTATCTTGTATTAGGGAGTTCTTACAACATATAAGTAATGAAGACTTTAGGATACGAGTTTTCTTAGGCACGCTTGGATATATATACATATCCCTAGTATTTCAAGAACCCGCGAATACGCGCTATAAGGGTTACCAGTAGGAATAGTACAAACTGACCCCTTTTGCACTCAGTAGCAGATTTGTGAAAGAAAGTCAAAAAATGAAAGTTAATAAAAAAGGATCTTTAGAAAGTAGAAGTTTGGACAATATCTAGTTGTTGTTTCTTTGTCAAAGTTAGAGGTACTCCTATACTAGTGAAATATAAGGCGGGATTACACCAGTTAGTTAGGTTAGCGGTTCCTCCTTGTGAAGAGATATTCATGTCGTAGTAATACGCATTTTCATTAGCCTTTGAAGTAGTCCAGTTCTCCAAAATAACAAAGTTAGAAATTCTCTAGTTTTTCAGGTGTATTGATTGGGCCTGAGAATTCATTTTAATTAGTTAAAGCACTCTTCCCGGGCCGGGAGCTTCTCACGAATAAATGTCAAAAAACCGAATTAACCAAGACTACAAATAAATAGTAAGGATTTGAATCTTAGAATTAACCGGAGTATAGCAACCAATCCTAACTACTTCGACATAGCATGCGCTTCTAGGTACTCCTGTTTTATCGAAGACTTTACTTTACACCAAGAGGCAAAGCAAACTACGGGCCCATTCTGCCAAAATACTGCTACTAAGAACCTTTCACTGACTTAAGGAGGTTTACAAAAGAAGAAGCACTAGAATTTCAATTACTAGTATGAATATGCGGAACAGTCAATAAGCTAATACTATGAAAGCAGCCAACTAATATAAAGGGTCCTCTTGCAGATATTCCGACACGACCCAACTTGAAAAGAGAGAGTTAGAGCCCTTTCTCGGTACTGAAATACCCAGAACCCAATACCAAGAAGTACACGGGCCTATCTTGGTAAAAGGAGCAACCTTTGTCAAATACGTGGATATGGGATATACTCATAAATAGAGTTATTCAATACTAGAAGCTAATAGATTTTGCAAGGTTGGGGCTTTCCACAAGGACAAGAGATAGAGCACTGGGCTTTTAACTGAATAACCGTAGGTTCAAGTCTTGCTAGACCCAGAATTCTAATATTAATAAGTCCTTAATTCTATTCTTAACCATTAGTATGATCCCTCCCGCAAGTCAATATAGGTAAAGGTTCAGGAAATTTCTGGATTTTCCTTTTCTTTAAAATGCTTTTACCGGGGATTTCTTAATATTTTAGGATTCGGTACTTAAATTATAAAATGAAAAAAAAAAGAGGGGTGTTATATTTTATATACATAATATTTGCTCTAAAAAGGATATTCTGCCCAGTAGAGTAATGCTTTTAGCAAGATACTTAAAGATACTTAGGTTATATATAACTTATAGCTATATCACAAAAAGTTTTTGGTTTGAAACTCAAGAGAGTAGAGCTTCAGGGTTTTCGTAGATGGAGTATACGCGCTTGGTTTTTAACGACTCTTCTTAATTTCACTACAGGAGGAGCAATGAATAAAAAGTACTGTGACAAATCCTAATTGTCTTTTTCTTACTCCTCAGAATTCTACGTATTTGGAAATTAGATACTACTTATTACACAAAGACACGGACTTCGCCAAAATGCTTTAGGGAATCTGCTCTAAGTCGACCTTGGTTATATATTTCGGGATTCCTTAGTTTAATATCCCACCTTCTTCTACTGATAAAGGACAGAATCTTGAATTGAGAAACGATTCAAATCTTACATATCCAGTTATATATTACTAAAAGTTTATTATATCAAAATAGAGTATCTTAAAGGCGGCAGAACCCGGGTTAGATACTACACAAAACAAAGAAACTCCCTTCTAAAAATTATAGCAAGTATGAGTCTCCGGATCAATCAATGAAAAAAGCTATCTCATTCTCCGGATTGTAATAATCAAAATCCTTAAATACAGATTCAAAACCAGACAAAGAGTTTAAGATTACCAAGTTCGTATAGAATTCTACGGCACGTCTCCAGTACGAAACTTGAAAAAGGATAGACTAGAACCCTTTTTAAACAAATAAATTAGGCCCTTTCTAACTTACTTAACAAGATGACAATTTCAGTGAAGAACTGGAGCTCTACAATCTAAAACTAGGTTTCCCTTCCTATCCCCGGTAATAGCATTTCCGTGGGTAGGGGTAGTTAAGTTGAATTAATAGGAATCCTTACGCAATATTTGTTTAGTATAACTATCGACAAGCAGAATATTAGATTAGACAACAACACCTAGTCAATTTTTCAGTAAACTATCAAGAGACACCTGGAGTTACAATATAGATACCTAGTAAAGTGGGGTCATTTTCTATTCTTGCTTAGCTTGAGAAGTGGGATCCTGTAAACAATTATTACAGGAAATCTTGAGTGAACCTTTAGTATTCTTATACTTATCCATTTATTGAATATATTCTATGCCAGGGTTAGGATCTGAGTGCGTACCTGAAAGAATATTCTAAAAACAGGGTCCAGAGCTTTTAAAAGCGGCCCGCTAAGGGACTTCTATATATTATATTGTCCAGGATAACCTTTTTGTTATTTACAAACCTGGTTTTTACTAGAAGTAAATACAGATTCAAGGGTTAAGACCCTCTTTTTATATTAGTAAGCAATAAGTTGAGATATTTTATTAGATACACCCTCGTAAAGTAACACACGAACCTCTTGAAACAAGCTAGTTTAAAAGCTTTTGCTCATAGAAATCATATATTGAACTCTTTCATTACATAAAATTGAGCCTAGGACCTCCTAAATAAACTAGAATACTAAGGGAATACCCTTGGATACCTTTCTAAGTTTCTTTGTTCTAACATCCTGCTTGCAATAGGACTCGGTCCGCTATTCTTATATAAACCCTATTGGGAGTTTTCTTCGATATCAGTAAAAAGACTCTTAAGATTAAAGGGCGCGAGGGTCTTTGGTTTATAATTATAAGGATCCGTATCTCTCCTAAGAGAATTCCAAAACAAGAACATGATAGATAATGGACTACGGTAAAAAGCATTATATACTTCCAACTTCTTTTGGCTATACCTGGCTTTACAAGCACCTAGATTCTTACTCATACATTGTAACTACTTTCAGGAGTACGATACCAGAGTTACCCCTTACTTAGAGGATATACCAACTTGGGTTTTCTGACACGGAAATTACTGTATAATCTGTTTTGGTATAGAGTTTTGTTGGACCGGATTCCTTTTTAATGGATACGTATTCATAATACTTGCTATCGAGTTCACCTTCCTCCGTTACACTTCAGTCGGTAAGAGAGGATACTAAATAAACCCCTTAAAGCCTATCTACTCGCTAACGATAAACCGATAAGGCAAGAGTAAGATCTCTTAATCCATTAGAACCTATATACAATATCCTATACCTAATCTTAATCTCAATCTAAGTAAAACAATTACTATTATAGAATAATAGAATAGAATATAAGCTATGACAGTAAAGGCTACAAGCTATATTAACTACAGTAAGAATACCAGAGCCCATAAGAAAGAATAAATCCCTTTCTTCTTACCCTAGAATTCCCTTCTCTCCCTAACTCTAAAAAGGAAGAGTATAGTTCCTAACAAACTCAGAATAAGAAGTCAAGGGCAATAGAAAACTAAGTCAAAGTCTAGGTCTAGCAGCAATAATCCAGATACAGAATATCCAGGTACAGCAACAAGTAAGTCAAAAAAAGAATCTAGGTCAACAAAGAAGACAAGAAGAAAGAAGTAGAGTGGAAGGCCCTTTTTGTGTATGGATACCGATTCTAACAACTTGCATAGAGTCAACCTCCCGCGCTGTCGTTACAGTCGGGAAAATAGAGACTAGCTAAATCTTATTTTGCTTACTCCCATGCGATAAACCCAGAAGACAAGAGTAATACAGCTTAAAGAGAGCTTTATTTTATACGCGCGCGAGCAGCATAAAAATAGGAAAGCTTAGATAATGAAACTCTTCAAATAGAGTAAGATATATTCTTTGTTCTTGCTTTTTCTATTTTATATTTGTCATTTGGTTGTTCTGAAGCGCAATCAGCAAAGAGATACTAAATCACTTAGAAAGAATTCCTCGATCTCATCTGCAATCCCTATTTATTATATGCTTTATATTATATGGAATTATAAATTGGAGAAGAGCTAATCAAACTGCTCTCTCTAAAGAAGTGGATCTACCAAAGAGGGAAAGATCCGGTAGAGCACTGGTAAAAGAAGTCCATTGTCGTATGTTCGAATCAAAGAGAATTGACAACTTCTATAGACTTTCAAGTTTTTATTCAATCGCTTAGAAAGACTCTGCCTTCCCATCCCCCACTAGACCCAGCATCCTATAGGGACTGCCCCAGCTTATGGATAGGCTCCTCCTTTCCGTTCTCCCTCCATTTTCCATGTCTAAGGCCCGTTAAAGCACCTCGGTTCAGCTAGGCAATCCATGGGTTCGAATCCCGTTTGAGCATCACACTCTATAATAGAAAGAGTCGTTTCCGTGTATATCTTTCTATTCATGTACCTGTCTCTTCTCTTTGTTCATCTGGTTCTTATTAAAGTCTAGCTACTGTGAGATCAAGGCAGCAAATCAAAGGCTTATAATACTCCTTTATGAACCCCAGTAAAGTATAGGAAGAAGCCTAAGCCTGTCCAGGTAACAACTAGATATTAAAAGGTCCAGATCTCAGTTCCGGTTCAATTCCTCGTTAGTAGCTTAGTTCATTCCACTTCTCCGAAATTTCTTTCACAAGTCTCGTAAGTAAGGTTCCTATGAAGTACATAATTGCATAAGATGCCATACCCTATTGCAGATCTATCATTTACAGAGAAACTAGAACTACGCAGCTCAAATGGTCTCTCGGTGCCTTAATCTACTCCTTGTCCTTATTTGAGATCCAAGTTCTTGATATCTCTTATTCCGGCTCTTTGCCTTTCTTTTCACAAAAATAGATTCTGGGTTAAAGTTAAAAGGGGTCCCTCGGTCTACATGTAATTGTAGATTGTTGGTCGCACCACCCTGGGTAGAGGTCTATACCGTTTTTTATTCGATATGGTTCTCTCTTTTATTTAAAGTTTGTATTTCATCTGTTATAGGAGATTTAGAAAGGTCAGGTATGGGGATAAAACAAGAGTATACACAAGACAAGCTTCTTTGATTTCAAGTTTCCGATTCTGGTAAGGAAGTTGAATAAGGTTCAGGTTTTAGTACAGGGTCGTTCTACTTGCTCTGTTAAAAATGAAAAGGTAGGGTAAGAGAATTTCTAGGATTTCCATAGATCTTTATAGGAAGGAGTGTATAGTACGGGAGTTGAGCCCTTGTATTTTCGTAGCTAAGTAGTCTTCTAAAGTAAAGGAAAGATTTAGATTAAAGGGAGTTTCCTGTTTGAATTCTGGTTAAAAGTCTTTCATTTAAGGGGAAAGGCCTTTACTAAGGGGTTATAGCTCATAAGACTCCTAAGAAAGTTATAGGTTATGGGTAAGGTCAGTGGGTGCTGGGTGCTCTTAGGAGTAGGGGCTGGATGTTAAGAAAGCAGCAGGCGTAGGTATGATTAAGTAGGAAGTATAGCTGTTAAGACTTATAAGGCGGTGTTTTCCCTATCAATTTGATTAAAGAGTTCTGTTAGTAACCAATTTGTGCATTAGGAACAAGCCAAAGCACTTCTATAAAAGCCAGGCTCCTTTTTGGGTCTTAAAAAGAGTAAAGAAAGATTTAAGGTAGCGCTTAACTTTCTTCGGCCTTTTACTTAGAATCTTATCTCGGGAGTGTCTCTGGTCTGTCCTACTTATCTCTCTAAAACTTCTACTAATTAGTAATTAGAAGAGGTAATGCTTTATTTTATAGTCTTATTCTAATACAAAGCAGGCTCTAAAATTGAAACAAGCGCCTATGAGTGCAATAAATGGATTCTAGGTAATAACTTTGCCGCCATTCGAATGAATCTAAAAACCTATGAAGAAGGCTCAGCTCAGAGAACCTGTTAAACTCCTGTTTTCGTTGTAAGCAAGAGGAAGTTATAATCATAAATGTATGCGATAAGGGATTTTGCCTCAAACTTAGAAAAAGACCTTACACTCCAAATATTCTAATTCTAAGTAAGGGTAAGGCGATCTTTATTTGGGTTCTTTTAGCTTCAAGGTTTAAAATAGAATTTCGGTCAAATGACTAGCTAGGGGTTCCCTTCCGAATGTTCAACCAGAGTCTTTCCTTGTTCTGAGCCTAAGAAGAGTTGTAACAGAAATGTAATATCAAGCCAAAAGGGTTGCCTAAGGAAATTGAACCAGGAGTCCCTAAAGCGCATACTCTATTTTTAATACAAAACTTATTTTAAGGGAAGCCCCATCAAAGAAATAAAAAGAAGTCGCTGTTATCTCTCTTCGAGTAGCCCACTTTAATAGTAAGGTATAAGTTCCCTGATGACCTCTGTATCTCTACAAGCTGTTGTTAGACATTTAGTATTATGAGTATGAGAATATAAAATCCCTGTTATTTATTGACACGAGACTTACCCGATATAGCAAAGGTACCCAGAAGTAAGTAAGGGATAGCTGCGTAGTCTTTTAACTAAAGCAAACGTTATATCGTAAGAATTGTTCGTGAGGTATACCCTAAAAACCCTTTTGCTTCTACTTTTGCTGGGTCCATACCCTACACCAAAGGATAAAAAAAACAGAAGTAGGTCCCTATTTTAGTACATCTGTACCCCTATATATCTTATGTTAATAACCGGAACTCCAAGCATTGAAAGGCGAGTACCTATATTTATTACAAAAAGAAACAAATAGATAAAGAAAGCTTTGTTAAGTTTGACATATCCATAAAGGCCTTAAAACCAGAGGACTTCCCCCAGAGGAATCCACGAATAACCTAGCTTAGTTGTTATAGATGTAACTGCCTTGAGACTTTCTTGGATATCCTTAATTCCTTAAGTCGACTGGAACCTATGACATTTTTATGATTGATGGGACGCTTTACCACCGCTTCCACTTGGTCAGTAATCAGGAATACCCTGTGTAACGTCTAAAAAGTAGAGAGTTATATATATAAGTACTTATACCTTATAAGTCGTACGTATATACAAGACAAGCTCTTTACTTCTTAGACTTCTTAGCCTTAGTAATTCGAAATTCTTTAATAATAGGAATTCCTGGTCACGGATTCAAACTCAAGAGCAAGGTGTAAATATCAATCGATAGAAGATCCCCTGTTTATAAAGTGAACATATATATATTTCTTAATCTTCAGTTGTTGTATCAAGAGGAAGTATATCTCGAGTAAATAGTGGGACTTTTCCTTGGAAGCTCGTTACTAGGCTTAGGTTTGAATAATTGAATTCAGTATACCACTCTCTCTTTTTTCACAGGATGTTCTGGGCTTACTTTCGTCTATTCGTTTAATCTATCCCATTTGTTTAAGTTTGTGCTTGAGACTAAACCAGTTGTTCTTTTCAGTCAGGGTGTAGTTTGTATTTCGGATTAGTTTTCGACAAAGATAAGGATCCTTTAAAAAGCAGCCTACCCATCCTGTAACAAGTTCTCTTCCACAAAAAGTGATAGATCCAAGTTTTGTTGGTATTCTTGAAAACAGCTAGTATTATATAAAGAAAAAGATTCCTTAAACAAGATATGCAAGGTTACCGCAGAGAATTCGTATTATTAGCTAAGTATTGAAGATGCCATGATGAAAGTTAAAAAGTGGGTTTTGTGGTCTTGAAACAGGATAAAACTTTGTTCATTCTATATAGGATAAAAGGTTAAGAGTACTTTTCATCGAAATGAGGTCAATCTCTTGTGCTTTTTGAAACTTTACTAAATTATTAACCTTCAATAAAAATGATAGTTATTCGAGTTATACTGTATCCTGTGAGAGCACCGAAATATTTAGCTCAAAAACGAAACTCGTGCAAAGCAACTATATTCCAGTACCCTAACTAAGCAAGAAAACGATCTATATGGGAGTATAGGTATCTTAGTTGTATACCATGACTTGACAGAATCAGCAGATATCCAAGGGTTAAAATGTGTGTAACTTACTGTAGGAGTTCATAAAGAAAGGGGCCCCTTTTTGCAAGGGTTTACTTTTATTGAATAGTCTAGCCCTGTTGTCCGTTGTCCTTTCATTTTTAGTAACAGCAAATAGATATATGTTCTAGAAGCTCTCGCTTTTTATGTATAATACGTATCTCTCAAACACACGTACACGGATGAAGATTACAATGCTTTCTGACACAGCGCAATAAAATTGGAAATAACCTTATTTTTTACGAACACTCTTGTTTGATAGCCTTATAGGTTTAGCTTTTGCCTGGGACATAAAAAGTATAAAATTTTAGAGTTAATTTGAAAAAGAATGTAGTAAGAATCAGAAAAAAACTGCTTAAGCCCTTAGCTTCTCCTAAATGAAGGTCTACCCTGTCAGCTTTGTCTAATTCCTTTTTTTAATCTTTGATCGAATGCATCCAAAGCTCCAGGTTCAAATCCAGTTGAAAGTGATATCTCTTTTATTATTCTGGATCACATTAGACCTCTTTTTTGGTGTCTATGAGTGCTTTGATACTAATCCTATGTAAAGATTTCTTGGGCATAATAGCTTGGTTACTCGTCAAGATGGTATATTCGCAACAGTCTGCTCCTCAAGATACAGGATAATAAACAATGGTACAAGGTCATTGGGTAAGTGTAGTTTAGTTAGTATGTGTCACATAACTTACTCTTCGTAGACAGTTTGTCTTTAAGATGTAGTAAAAAGCACTCTAAGGCTGGGTAATCCTCTTTGATATAGTTTTTATAATGTGGAATTCTTCTTGCTTACTAATGCTCTTCTTCAACACAATATATTTTTCAGGACATATACAAGAGGGGGTGCCCCTAGGAATTAGGATCCAGATAAGTAAGGAGACGTTTTCCTTTTAAAAGCTAGCTCCACAGTTTGTCATTATAGTGTTAACCCTACTCTATCTAGGCGGATATAGGCAGTCCCTCTATACTGAGTTCCCGCGTTTTGAATAAGTTTTTATTTGAAAGTTATATAATGTTAAATGGGATTTCCTATAACTAAATTGATATCGGATCTTACTTCTAAATTAGCAAAACGAAGTTACATATATCGGTGTGTGAGTAAAGTCTTGTACACTATTGTTTGTCTTTTGTCACATCTATTTAAGATAAGTTAAGATATTTAGGGTTGAATCTCGTATCATATCATAAAGAACTACTTGGCTTGTTGTACTGCCTTAAGCAAAGAGGAGTCTTGTTGTAATTAATAAAATACTTTGTAGCTAGTATTCTAATCGTTTTACGAAATAAACAAGTATTCTTTATTGGCATTCTATAGTTAAGAACTCTAAGTATTTCTCAAAGGCGTCATCAACCTTTTTTAAACTCCCCAAGATCAGCAAAAGTTTAAGAAATATCTTAAAGAGCCCCTTTCGATTTACTCACTAATAAATAGCTATCGCAATACACATTAAGTCTAGTTTTTACCAAATCAAAATTATTAAGATCTTTTCTAATAGAACATAACAAAAAGAAGAATTACATAGCAATGAGAAGAGATACCCGAACAGGAGTTTATAGCAGGATTTCTGTCAGTAGTTAGTGTAAAATAAGTTTACTTAAGAAGAGAGCTTAATCATTTTATTAGTATTCATTAGGCTTTTTAGGAATTAGAAATTTGATTCTCTATCTTTTTTTAACATAGCTGCTATAAAATAAACGACTCCTTGTGCAATTTAATCTATTTTTTATATTCCCTTAGATTTATTAGTTAGATCTGCTGTAGCTGAATCCTCCTCTAAACTAAAGCATGCCTCTAGCCCAGACCCAGAACAAAGAGTATAATCTCTAAATAAGAAAATGTTTAGAGTCTTTTCAATTTGTATACTACTTTTTGTCAAGATAGAATTAGTTGCGTTAGAACCTTTATTCATTGATCGAGAAGTATTGGAACTAGAGTTTTTTACTGAACAGGGTGTTCTAAAACTTAGAGCTTTAGCTAGTAGGGTCTTTCTAAACTCCCCGGCTTGAGGTTCTAGTAAACAAGTAAGAGACCTCTTAGGCGATTTCCCTTAGTTTAAGAGTTTCAAGCAATAACAATTTATAGGAGGTGCCATTACGTTTTTTAAGTCCTATAACTAAATCAGGACTCCCTTACTTGCAGGTGATTCTAATTCTAAAACATATGAAATATGGGCTCTAAAAGGATTCAAACGTACAAACGCCTTAAGAGACCCTCTAACCAGTGCTTTTCGCTATTCTAGATAAGAAAAGGGCACCTTTTCTATTTAATATGGATTCATTAGCGTCTTTTAGAAATACCAGGATAGATCTGCAAAGTCTTTTTTTACACGAGGTTATTAAAGACAAGAAATGAAAAAGTCTATTTGATTAGTAGCCCTTTTTAATTAGGAAGAAAGTCTATAAAAGAGGCTTCGGAGGGTTTAGAACTAGTCATGACTTTAGTTAAGTATACAAGTCTCAGATATTTCAAGTTTCCAGTTCGGATAGTAATAAAGGCTTTGGGGAGTATAAAAATCTAAAGCCAATACATTTAATAAAAAAGGGGATAATATATCTAAAGGTTTTTCTGAGATAGAAATGAAATAGGTTTTACAAGATAAAGTATTTTGATTTTAGGGTGTTTTAAAAGGATAGATAGAGATTTCTTAGTTGTTATGTGATTAGAACCTCTTACTTTCTTATTGGTCCCTGCCCTTTAGGTAACATAGATATTTAATGTATAGTATAGGACTTGAACTCTTGTTTCTGGGTTTTCCAATCTCTAAGGTAAAGTCGAGGAATAGGAGAATTCTAAAGCGAAAGAGAGTTCAGTCTGTTTTCCTCTTGTCATGTCAGGTATTTCTTTTCTATTTACTTTTAGCTCAACTAGACAGGCATTTTCTAAGTAAGTAAGTTTTGGGTCTAATAAAAAGGGGTTTTAAAGATCAAGAATTAAGTCAGTTTTTTTTCTTATTTTGAGTTTGTTTTGAAAGTAAAAGAATTCCTTAGATGCTAAGCCGGTTTTACTGTAAGAAATCAGGTATCAAGATACAGCTTTGAAGAGTAAGAGTATGATACAAATATACCAAATAAGGGGCGTTATTATATTAAGTAATACGAAAGTCCTTTTTTCAAGTAAAACCCTTACTTAAAAGCACAACTGCTAGTACTAATTATACTTAAATGAAATATTATTTGGTCAAACCCAAGCTCCTTTATTCTAAAAAATATCGCAAAGAATAGGCTTTAAGCCGACCTTACATAGAGTGCTTATAAGGGAAAAAAGAAGTGAAGAATTTTGTTATAAGGGTATAGGTAGGAAAACTATTAAAGTAAAAATGAGCAATTAACTCTATAAAAAGTATATATATAATAATAAAGAGGACTTCTGAGGTTTTGGCCTTCCTTAACTGTGGGCTAATTAAACTCTGGGAATTCTGTATATATCTATGATTGAACAGCGCTTATAAAGAATCCTTTTGTACGCGGATAAAGGTTCAAGTTATCCTGTATTAAATTAAAATACGAGAGGAGAGGATCTTTCTATGGATGACATGAATATATACACTAAAACGCTTGTAATAGAACAAGATTCCCTTTATATAGAGTTGAGTAAAAGGCCAAAACTCGTGTAAATGTGTAGGTACAACTGTAAAAAGCACTTTACATTAGCAGAGGATTCTGAAAGAGGTAGTACCTGAAAACGAAGAATTTGATATAATGTCGAAAAAGAAAGTAAATTGGACTTTGGCTTAGAGATCCTATGAAAAGAACTTATCATATCATAGAAACACCGAGATAATCAGGTCTTAGACTTCTGCTACCACTCACCATAGGACTCTTTCTTTTTATTCTACCTCGTTTTAACTGCTCGCTCACGACTAAACTATAGGAGTCTCACGACTCAACAGGGTTTTGGTATCTCCTAAATTGCCTGTACAAAAATGGGATTTTACTTTTATAAGAAAGGCCCTTCATGTATGAATTATCCCGACCTAAAAAATGAATAGGGGCTCATATAAAATGAATAGAAAAGAAGTCTTGTTTAAATATTTGCGTAAACTGAAACGTTTATTTAAAATGTGAAGGCTTTTTTATGAATCAAGTTTACTTTTTCGGAGTTCTTATTCTTTAATAACCTGAATGCATTTTTCAAAAGGGCCTAGTTCTTACTTAATTCTTGAAAGGAGTCGCCTTGCTCAATAGCTCCGTGGTAAAGAGGCTCCCTTATACGTAATTGGTTTCATTAGTAAGGTAAGTGATTTTTCCTGAAAAGCGAATTCTGTAACTATTTTGATAAGTATTTCTGTCTAATAAATAGGATATGTTAGCCAACGCTTGACTCTAGTTTTTTGCTAATAGAGGAATGTAAAGATTGTAAATAGGTTTAGACCTATGCTTGTTAACTAATTCCTTTAAGGATATTAATCTTATGGAATGAGAGAGATTCGTAACGTAAAAAGCACTGATTAAGTGTTCGGTAAACCTCTAAACCTCTGAATTTGTTTAGGCGGATCAATTTGAAATATTATTTCATAAAAAGGGATTCAAATAATCTTGTAATTCCAGTCCAGGGGTTCCTAAAAATGAAGGGCTTCTTTGGATTTAGGGATTGGATGCGGATTGATCTTTCTTATTCGGGAAGTATATATTGCGTAAAAAGATTTTCCCGGAATTAACGAAGGGGTATCCCCTCAATTTTAAGCTCTATCTATGACAGCATATTTTGACAAACAAAAGAGTCCCCTTTTTTGTATTATAGGACAATCCTCTTTTTATATTTATTAGACCTATAATTTATGAGAATATGAACGGGCTGAATTGCTAATCCTGTACTACTAAATTAACCCCCGGTTTTTGGAGTATTCTGTATTCTTTAGTATTCGACTCTGTAAAGGATTCCAAAACACTCAATTTTACAACCCGGTCACCGAGTCATTTTGAAGAACCTCCGGGCTGGATATTGTGTGACCTAAAAAGACACGCTGTAGAGGATCTTTTTAAGGACCCTTTCAGATTGAATTAACAGTTTGCAAATAAATCCTCATTTAATAAACGGAACTCTCCAAATATTACTTTATTTATATTTGATAATACTTGTGTTATAGAATGGTTTTATCCAGAACTAGAGATCCTACATTACACTAAAAGCGGAATATAATATCAGCAAGCAGATACAAAGTATAAAGTAATGCCTCACTTTTCAGTGTAGGAATATAAGACTAACTAATGAGCCAAATCTTAACAAGGGCAAATCAGGAAATTAAGCAATTAAGGCCTCTCATTTAATTCTATCTGTTTATCACTAATCATTAAAAGAATATCGACTGGATCTGAGGGATCTGACATCTAGTAAAAAACCGAAGTTTTTGAAAAAACAAAGGAACTTGGGGTTTTTCTAGCCTTACTATATGCTTTTCTTTCCCTAACTAGAGTAAGTTGTAATTAAGTTCACTGGATTCAGTTGACAGATACTTTTCATAATCAAGAAATGCCGTAAATTCTTTCCACTTTTACGTCGATATAAGCGTTTCCTATTAAAGAATCTTTTTTTAGCTTCTTTGTGCCAAAGACTCTGGTTGAGATATCCCCGCACTATTAAAGGGATAGGCGAATCACTAAAACAAATGATATATATTTAGGATAAAAGACTAACCCCCATGCTCGAGCTTTTTTTGGTAAATAAACCTGAATAATTTAAAGAAGCTATACCTCTCACCGACCTTGCTAAAGGAAGTCTATCTATTATATTTTGTTCTAGAATTAGCCGTAATTTAAGAAAAAAAAAAATGTTAGTAATCCCCCAGAAACTGAAGACATACTTGCCAGATAAGGACTCTTTAGGGTACCCCTTTTAAGCTCAAGGAAACAAAGTTTCAAGGATTTATACTAAAACTCATCAACCTTGAATCTGAGTCTTTAAGAGAAAACCTTATAGTGAAAAATACTCAAGGCATTACTACTTACTAGTACCACATTCTAGCCAAATAACCAAGGTATAGAATTATTTAGGGAACCCGCTTTTTATAGAACCCTACTACTTTTCACTGTACAAACAGAAAAACTGAGTATAGACTAAGCAAGGAATAATACAAAGGAAAGGGGAGGGTCAAGAATCCGAGGAGGGCAGTCGCTTATACTAAAGCACCCCCTTTCACAATAAGATATTTGAGAAAACTTAGAACCAATCAGAATCTTAGAAATGTATTTTATCTGGTACAGGTTTTAAGAGGGTTAAGCCAAATTCTTTTTTTATCCCGAGTCTTCTGATTGAGGTTTATTTGCTGGCTGTCGGAAGGTTTCCCATACATATAATATTACCTTGCTTTGTAATAGAAAAGTTCTAATGATGGAAAGTGAACTTGACAATAGGCAAGGGCCCTATCTGCCTAAAGGAGTCTCTTAAAATAAAGGGAAAATGCATATCTTAAGTCCAATTACGACTCAAGTCCCTATAAACTAGCTCACAAAAACTACCATCATAGCTGTAAATTCAAAAGTTCTCTATCAAAGAGCACACCAGCTATAGCTATATCTTGAATTATTAAGAGTTCTTGATTGTTTAGAAACTGTTTGACTATTTTTTTTTGAATATTCTCCCCAGAACCTTGAGGTTCGACTTCCCCTTTTTTGAGCCTTCACGGGCACAGACAGGAAGACCTTAAGATACAGAACAAGGCCCTTCCTTTATAAAGAGTGCTTTTCAAAAGTCAAGGAACACTTCAATATCTTGTAAAAAGGAATTTATTTCACAAACTAACAAAAGAGCTTACTAGAGTAGTAATTTTAGCAAATGCCGGTTCGGAAATTCCTTATTAATCTATCTTTTCTCAAGAAAAAGGGGTATAGCAATAGATCCCTAGGAAAGTTTGATAGTAGCTTCTTTGAGATTTTACAAAGGGAGCCCGGTAAAGATATATAGTATAGTCAAATATCAAAGCAAATAGATAAGTCTAACCTTTTTCTTATAATCTATGCTTTATTAGAATTTATGCACTAATTTAAACAGAACTCTAGGAATAGAAATAAAGACAGATTTACTAATATCTGTTAGAGAGAACCTTATCTCTATACTTCATTTATCCTTTTCATTTCCATTTCTATAATTTTCAATTGTTAGAGGAGCTAACGTAAGAGTCTGTTTATCTTGTTTTATAGACAAAGTCGATACGCTAGTTTGAGATGTTTGGTAGAACCTAAATGTTAAAAAGTACAAGGATCTCAATTACTTTTATAGTACGTTTATTAATTAATGTGAGATTACAGATTACAGGGTCCAGCTTAAACGAAGTCGAGCTTGGGAGACAAGACCTAAGTCTGGGAGTTTATTTAGTGATTTAGCAACAAAAGGAGTCTCTAATCAGAGGAAGAATGAATTGTAGGAGGTTGCCATTAACCTCTTTATAAAGTATTTACTTAAAGGATATAATTAGTATAGATAAGCAACTAGGGGTAAGTAAAAAAAGACCCCGTTTTTAAGAAGATGTTATAAGGTATTCATATTCTACTTGTTTTAGTAGTCAAGGGCAGAGAAATTAGCAAAGGATAGAACCTTCTTCTTGTTGACGTTGTTTCCCGGTTTTTAGTTAGAGGAAGGCCTAAAGCAAATAACATTTAGTAAATATAAAGAAAAGGATGTAAGGGGTAAGCCGGAAGGGTCTTTATCAGCTCCTCAGGATAACAGGAAGTTGAAAGTATAGCGCTTCTAGTAAGAAATCTGGTAGAAATTATAGGCTTTTACAATAGGAGTACACGGTAAGATACAGAGTTCAGGGATACAGAGAAAGTAGGTAACAAAGTAAGGCATTGAGTCTTATCTGAATTTTTACATTTTGCTATCTTATGATATATGTTTAGCGGAACATATCGTAGCAGTAATCTAATGCTTATTCTTTAAATGGGCCCTTATAGTTCATTTCTATAGCTTCTATAGCAAGAGCTGGAACAAGAAGCGGAAGATTTGAAGAGTTCCCTTTTTATGAATATGAATTCTTTCAAATTACTTGAAACTGAAAAGGTGTTCTTATCAAAACTATACAGAGAGATTTCTGGTCTTATACTGAACCAATAAAGTACTCATAAAGTAGCAACTTTAGGAAACTTCTATCTTATTTTATCTGTCTGACTGACCGAGGGCCTATATAAAATATTTAAAATCACAATCCCATGCACCTACCACGCACGAGCCCTTGAAGTTTCCATTACCCTAAATTAGGACCAGCACTTTCTTTCATTTTTAGGTTATACTTTATATAAACAGATATCGGATAAGTACCTAGCTTTTGCTAAAACAAATAGATTCTGTTACTTATTAACAGGAACTTCTAAGATTAAGATAAGATTTAGAAATTAAGAATTCTGAGAACTTTCCCAACTGGAAATAGAAATACAAGACTAAGAGCTACACTCAATTCTGGCAGAGAGTTACCTCGAATCCAAAGAATTCTCAACAAAGGTAATAGAATAAGTTTAAGAACTTTTAAGAATCTTGTGAACACCATCCGGAAATCCTAGGAGTACTAATCTACTCGCAGCAATAGCCCTTGCTTTACAAAACTATAAAGAACTCGGTTTGGACTGCTAACTAAGATAGCTATTTATGTATTCAGTTACTTCTTCTATCATATTACTAAGAACTATTAGATGACTTCTTAACAGTCAAACCAACAAGAAAGTGGAATCTATTTCAGTCTTAAACTCCTTTGCTAGCTTATGACCAGAAGATTCCTCTCTATCTACCTACCCAGAAAGTACTTGGAATAAAAAACCATCACTAATTAGAACTGTTCCTAGCAAAGGTAATAGAATCCGTATTCTCTTCGTCAAGTTCAGTCAGCATGTTTCCTTCTTACTTATCTTAGTTCGCAGTACCATTATAAGATTTACTTACCGGCATACAAGGTATTGGTAAGTACAAGTAGTAAGTCCTTCTTAGAATCAATCAGTTGTTAATGCTTAGAATATGTTAAGCACTAGGTTTCCCTTTTTATTCCTTTTATCTCCTTTAGTTAGGACTTTAAATTAGAATAACTCTATACCGGAAGAGTTCTCTGAGACTAACTTGCCTGCTTATAGATCACCCCCTTTACCAGCTAAGATGGAATTAGAGTTAGGAATCTAGGAAAAACCCATAATGAATTCAACTTCCTTTACAGTCTCCAGAAAAGCACTCTCTTTAAGACTCTGATCTCAACCAAATTTCCTCAAACAGACATGACACATATAGTACTATTTTCTAGTCCTAGCTATAAAAAAAGATACCATTTCTCGCTATTGATGAGTCCTTTAGCTAGCAGCACTTGCTTTACCTCATGACAAGAACAAAGAGCTCTATCTTAGTCACCTGGAGGCGCCTTGTGTTTGTTTATGGTGTCTTTTCATTCAATTTCTCTTTACTTAAACTTAGCAATTCAAGTGGGAATTACAGTACTTTAATGGGACATAGGCACTCACTCTAGGGATTGTAAGTAAATAAAGTATAGAGAATGTACTTCTTTCGGGACCCTTTTCCTGGGGTAGGGAATTCCATAACTAAAGAGAGGGGTTGCCTATTCCTCTGATTTCAGGTTTTCATTTCTGGATCTGAAAAAGAAAGTAATGTGTCAAAGTTTTCAGTAGAAAGAGGATTTCCTTTAAATATTAGTAAGTGCTCCTAGGAATACTCTGACTTTTTAGGGGATTTCTTAATCTTAATGATTCTTAATGAATAGGGATCCCGGTATAAGTGTAATAGGATTAGGAGCTTAGCTTATAGGAACCTAAAGTAAACAAGGTATGAATAAGAGGAGTAAGATCTTACTACAATAAGTACCGATATACAGAAAAGAGTACTGCTAAGACAGATGATAAGACGTTTACTTAATAAAAAGAAAGTCTTGGATTTTCCTAATTAGGCCTTCGTAGTAAAGAGAGTAAAGTCAAAGGACTTAAGACCATTTGAACCTACGGATGGGCCCTAGAACTCGACTGGCTTTCACTATATAATTAAAAGGAGATTTTGATCCTGCTAAATTCTCTATCTTTTCTTTTTTAATAAAACAAGAATTCCATAACACACGTATATATTTTATACATTTTTTTTTGATTATAGCATAGTGTAAAAGTAATAAAACTCAATAAATAAAGTCATTTCATACCTAAACTAATTAACAACTGTAACTGGCTTAGGTTTCATATTGTACCTCCGGAGAGTCTTTATTCCTAAACTCATTAACTAAAGAAGCACTATCGGAACTGGACTATCGACTGAAGGGAGGTCCAATAGCAGTTGAAAGTGGTTGCAAGCTTGCCTAAGGAAGTTGGGAAAGCTGTCCATCTACAGTGTCAGCGAGCAAGCACTCTTTAACATTAGGCAATGCGTTAGTATTGAACTTACAGTCTATTTATTACTAATACCTAATCAGTATTCGGTTGTTAGGAGTTGCAGTAGGAATTCGATCAAGAGATAGTGTAATCAGTTGTTGAAGGAGAAGAGAAAGCTCAGTTAATAAGAAACTGTAAGGGAAGTTGACTTGTTCTTCGTTAATGCGAGCAAGTAAGTGATATCTTAGCTGTCAATGGAACCAATACGGGTTTTGCATCTACAACTATTGATTGAATGCTAACGAGCTTCAATAGATAGAACTGTAACAGCGTGCAATGTGTAGCTAATCCCTCTAGTAGAATGCAAGCTAGTAAGGTTAGCCTGTATTGATTGATAGTGCAGCGAAGTATCATGGCTAGCAAAGAAGGTAAAGTATGAAAGAGGGAATTTTTTCAATGCAAGTAGGTTACTATGCAGGAAGGTGTTAGGTGAATATGTAATATTCATCCGTAGGTGACTTATTACTTCTTGCTAATATAGTAGGAATTCGAGCAAGCTGTCTTTCAATAGCTAATGTATTCTGTATTACAGTTGTTATCTAAAAGAGGGTGAAATAACTAGTCGAAGGCTGGCCCAGCTCAAGAGAAGGTTGTTACGAAGGTGCA
>JAYMTG010000067.1:0-35962 GCA_036897565.1 Pelargonium exstipulatum | reverse complement strand
GATCCACCGATTCAATAAATAACTATCAGGAACGAAATAATCCTTTATTCACTTTTTTGAAACCCCCCCTTTAGAAAGAAGAATAGGAACGAAAAAAAAAAGAAATACTAGAATTGTAATAAATTACAATAGAAAGAAAAAAGTCATTTTTTTTAGTTTTTTTTAGACTGATATTGAAATTCTAGTTTTAGGAAGATAGAATTTTAGGAAGATAGAACTCGTGCCATTATTCAAGGCATGAACTTAAAGAAAATAATGTCAAACCATTTTCGTAATCGAAACCCCCGGGTCGGAGTATTTATGGATATCTTGAGACGGGGTATTTTATTCAAGGATTAAGTTATTACTCAAGAAACAAAAAAGTAAATATTAAAGGATGAGATAAATTCAGAAGTCTTTTTTCATTTTCTTCTTTCTTTTCGTTTTTATTTTAGTAGACAGAATTCCTTTGGTCTAATTCGGGACCTTACAAAAGATTTTTAAAACCTTTATCTAGACTAAAAATAGAGTCAGATAAAAAGACTTGGTCCTTCAATTTATTTGAGACCCTTGAGGAGCCGTATGAGGTAAAAAAATCTCACGTACGGTTCTGTAATAGCGATGGGAATAGTGATGCTTTTGCCGACTAGGATTTTCTAATAGTTCAAGTACAGTTGATATAATTGAGGCGCAGTCAAAATATGGTTTTTGGGGGTGGAATTTGTGGCGTCAACCTATAGGGTTTCTTGTTTTTCTAATTGCTTCCCTAGCCGAATGCGAAAGATTACCCTTTGATTTACCAGAAGCAGAGGAAGAATTAGTAGCCGGTTATCAAACCGAATATTCAGGTATAAAGTTTGGTTTATTTTACGTCACTTCCTATTTAAATTTATTAGTTTCTTCCTTATTTGTAACAATTCTTTATTTGGGCGGTTGGAATCTCTCTATTCCATACATAGACTTTCCTCCATTATTTGAAATAAATAACGCGGGTGGAATCTTTAGAACAACAGTCGCACTTTTCATTACATTAGCTAAAACTTTTTTTTTCTTGTTTATTTCTATCACAACAAGATGGACTTTACCTAGGCTAAGAATGGACCAACTATTAAATCTTGGGTGGAAATTTCTTTTACCCATTTCTCTCGGTAATCTATTATTAACAACCTCTTCTCAACTCCTTTCGCTGTAGGGGAAATCAAAAAGGATTGGGATATTCTATCTTCTATTCTATCTTCATAGTGTGTATGAAACAAGAGAAAGAAAGGTAAAAATATTCAGAGATATTCACGATATGTTCCATATGGTAACTGGATTCATGAATTATGGTCAACAAACAGTACGAGCCGCAAGGTACATTGGTCAAAGTTTGATGATTACCCTATCCCACGCAAATCGTTTCCCTGTAACTATTCAATATCCCTATGAAAAATTAATTACATCCGAGCGTTTTCGCGGTCGAATCCATTTTGAATTTGATAAATGCATTGCGTGTGAAGTGTGTGTTCGTGTATGCCCTATAGATCTACCTGTTGTTGATTGGAAATTTGAAACTGATATTCGAAAGAAACGCTTACTTAATTACAGTATTGATTTTGGAATTTGTATATTTTGTGGTAATTGCGTTGAGTATTGTCCAACAAATTGTTTATCCATGACCGAAGAATATGAACTTTCAACCTATGATCGTCACGAATTGAATTATAATCAAACTGCTCTGGGTCGTTTACCAATGCCAGTAATTGATGATTATACAATCCGAACCGTTTTGAATTCATCTAAAATAAAATAAAAAAAGGGGGGGTAAACCCTTTTTTTTAATAAAAAAAATTCCAATTACTAAACTTCGTCTTTGGCCTAAAAGAATAAAGAATCCGGTATTTTTTTTTTTCTTGTTCAATAAGGACAAACTGGAACTATTGATTGGTTAGTGAGAACCCCGGCTTCATTTGGATTTCAAGGTTCTTAACATAACCTTTCTTTATTCGAAATAAAAGAGTGGGGGTTTGTCGAATAATTCGACCTACGGCAATTCACACTCATTCCAATTCTAATTGAATCTTAATGGGTTGATATCGTAAAAATTTTCCTGGTGGGGTCAATAAGGTCATGAAAAAGATTTGGATTTATTTCTTACATATAATGGATTTGCCCGGACCAATACACGATTTTCTTTTAGTTTTTCTGGGATCAGGTCTTATATTAGGGAGTCTGGGGGTTGTATTACTTACCAACCCTATTTATTCTGCCTTTTCTTTGGGATTTGTTTTTATTTGTATATCTTTATTTTATATTCTATCAAACTCCTATTTTGTAGCTGCTGCACAGCTCCTTATTTACGTAGGAGCTATAAACGTTTTAATAATATTTGCTGTGATGTTCATGAATGGTTCAGAATATTACAAAGAGAGTCCTCTTTGGACTGTTGGGGATGGGCTTACTTCACTAATTTCTACAATTCTGTTTTTTTCACTAATTACTACTATTCTAAATACATCATGGTATGGGATTATTTGGACTACAAGATCAAACCAGATTATAGAAAAAGATTTGATAAGTAATAGTCAACAGCTTGGAATTCATTTATCAACAGATTTTTTTCTTCCATTTGAACTCATTTCAATAATTCTTTTAGTTGCTTTGTTAGGTGCAATTTCTGTGGCTCGTCAGTAAAAAAAAGTAAAAAAACTTTTTCATTTCTAATCTAACTGGCAAAACAACAAAAAATCGAAGTGAAATGCTCTTCTCTTTTATCATATCTATCTCCTTTGAATTCTGCGTGAAGACTTTTCATTCTATTCATATAGAAAATGTAAAATCTATTTTTTCGACACATTGCCTTTGTTTGATACTTGTTTTTAGTAGCATCAAAATGAATCGAATCTGTTGCATTCTTTTTGCTATTGAAATGAATTGAAATGGATAAGGAGCTCTTCAATGATACTCGAACATGTCCTTGTTTTGAGTTCTTTTTTATTTTCTATTGGTATCTATGGATTGATCACGAGTCGGAATATTATTAGGGCTCTTATGTCTCTTGAACTTATGCTGAATGGGGTTAATTTAAATTTTGTAACATTTTCTGATTTTTTTGATAGTCGCCAACTAAAAGGTGACATTTTCTCCCTTTTTGTTATAGCGATTGCAGCCGCTGAAGCAGCTATTGGACCGGCTATTCTTTCGTCAATTTATCGTAACAAGAAATCAATTCGTATTAATCAATCGAATTTATTGAATAAGTAGTATTAATTAGCTAATTCTTATTTTCTCATTCATCAATTTAAATTGGTATGTATGATATGTGACCTAGATTCTATTTGCAAAAACAGAGGAAATCAAAGTATCTTGGCCTTTTTTGAAGACCAAAAGTAGTAGGTTGAAAAATTCTGCTAAATCATTGATTCATCTGGTGGCGAAATATATCAGTTCTTTCAAAATGAATTGACTAGATCGAAAATTTATGACGTTTCAAAATTTATAGACCCCATGTCACACTCAGTAAAAATTTATGATACATGTATAGGGTGTACTCAATGTGTCAGAGCCTGCCCTACAGATGTATTAGAAATGATACCTTGGGACGGATGTAAAGCTAAGCAAATTGCTTCTGCTCCAAGAACAGAGGACTGTGTCGGATGTAAAAGATGTGAATCCGCCTGTCCAACAGATTTCTTAAGTGTTCGGGTTTATTTATGGCATGAAACAACTCGAAGTATGGGTCTAGCTTATTAATACCTTTCGTAAAACCCCAGTTGAATTGAATACATTTTTCTTGTTTTTTTACCGACAAAACCCGTACTCGAAAAAAAAAAAAGAGAATAGAGATTAATAGATTCTATTTTTGAGCATGGGTTTTATGGTCCAAGTTTATCTTGTCTTTACCACGAATTATTTTCCTTGGTTAACAATAATTGTTATTTTTCCGATCTCAGCGGGTTCTTTGCTTTTCTTTCTCCCTCATAGAGGAAATAAGGTAACTAAATGGTATACTTTGTGCGTCTGTTCACTAGAACTCCTTCTAACGGCCTATGCATTCTCTTATCATTTCCAATTGGACGATCCATTAATCCAACTAGTGGAGGATTATAATTGGATCCTTTTTTTTCATTTTAACTGGAGATTGGGAATAGATGGACTTTCCCTGGGACCCATTTTACTGACGGGATTTATCACCACTTTGGCTACTTTAGCGGCTTGGCCCATTACTCGAGATTCCCGATTATTCCATTTCATGATGTTAGCAATGTACAGTGGTCAAATAGGATCATTTTCTTCTCAGGATCTTTTGCTTTTTTTCATAATGTGGGAGCTAGAGTTAATTCCCGTTTATTTACTGTTATCCATATGGGGGGGAAAGAAACGCCTGTATTCATCTACAAAGTTTATTTTGTACACTGCAGGAAGTTCGATCTTTTTATTAATAGGCGTTCTAGGTATCGGGTTATACGGTTCTAACGAGCCAACATTCAATTTTGAAATATCAGCTCATAGATCGTATCCTGCCGCACTAGAAATAATATTCTATATCGGCTTTCTTATTGCTTTTGCTGTCAAATCACCGATTATACCCTTACATACTTGGTTACCAGACACTCATGGAGAGGCCCATTACAGTACTTGTATGCTTCTAGCCGGAATCTTATTAAAAATGGGAGCTTATGGATTGGTTAGGATCAATATGGAATTATTGCCCCATGCGCATTCTATATTTTCCCCCTACTTGATTATAGTAGGCGCAATCCAAATAGTTTATGCAGCTTCGACATCTCTTGGTCAACGTAATTTAAAAAAAAGAATAGCCTACTCCTCTGTATCTCATATGGGTTTCATAATTATAGGAATTGGCTCTATAACGGATGCGGGACTCAGTGGAGCTCTTTTACAAATAATCTCTCATGGATTTATTGGTGCTGCGCTTTTTTTCTTGGCAGGGACGAGTTATGATAGAATACGTCTTGGTTTTTTCGACGAAATGGGTGGAATGGCCGTTTCCATTCCGAAAATATTTACGATGTTCAGTATCTTATCGATGGCCTCCCTTGCATTACCGGGCATGAGTGGTTTTGTTGCAGAATTGATAGTCTTTTTTGGAATAATCACCAGCCAAAAATTTCTTTTAATGCCAAAACTAATAATTACTTTTGTAATGGCAATTGGAATGATATTAACTCCGATTTATTCACTATCTATGTTACGCCAGATGTTCTATGGTTACAGGCTTTTTAATGCCCCAAACTCCCCTTTTTTTGATTCTGGTCCGCGCGAGTTATTTGTTTCGATTTGTATCCTTTTACCCGTAATAGGTATGGGTATTTATCCCGATTTTCTTCTCTCATTGTCGGTTGACAAGGTTGAATTGATTGTATCAAAATTTTTTGATAGATAGCTTTCACAAATAAAACAAAAAACTCAAAAAAGAAATCCTATATCAAAGTCACATTTTTGATGGACTTGGACAATCAAAAATGCGTTTCTTTGCCTTAATTTCAAGTTAAGCAAAAAGAAAAAATGGATTTGTAATCAGACATTTTTGGCCCTTGTGAAAACCATTTGAATCACTACACATAACTTGATTCAAATGGTTCTCAACGGCTTTTATGCCGTTTTTTTATATTTATGCAAGCCCGTTGCTTTGCCAATCGGGTTTTCTCTTTCTCATAACCTTCCTTCAATTCAATTATATGAAATTGGAAATGAACCATAACTATGCAATCCTATTCTTAAGATATTGATTCCGAAATAGCATATCCAAATTATAAGAAAGCCAATAGAAGCCACAATTGCGGAATTTACATCTTCCGATTTTTTCTTTTCTCGAATATGTAAATAAACCGCAAATATCGTCCAAGTAATAAACGCCCAAGTTTCCTTTGGGTCCCAACTCCAATACGACCCCCATGCCTCATTCGCCCATACTGCTCCCGAAAGAATTCCTATGGTTAAAAATAGAAACCCTAGACTAATAATACGATAACTCCAATAATCAAATTGTTGAAGCAAGTGATACTTGTAATAATTTACAGAAGAAGGAAAAGAAGTTTTTATTAAAATCTTCTCTCTTTCATTTTTGTATTGAATATTGTAAAAGAACCCATTTAAGAAATGATTTCTTTTACCAACCACTCTTCTCCTTTTTCGAAATGTAATGACTAAAAGAGCTACTGATAATAACGATCCACACAAAAGAGATGCATAGCTCAATACCATCATACTTACGTGCATCATTAACCACTGGGATTGGAGAGCGGGTACTAAGATTTTGGGTTGATGGATTTGAGTTAAAAGACCTGAAGTAGCAAAGCCTTGGATAAAAAGAGTACTTGGTGAGGTTATTGCGCTTAAATCATTTTTTCCGTTTTTAAAATACGGAAGCATATTAATAATGGAGAAATTCCATGAAAGAAAGATTAATGATTCATATAAATTACTTAATGGGAAATGCCCTGAATAAATCCAACGCGTTATTAAGAATCCTGTTATACAGAACAAAGTTACTATCCTGCCCCTTTCTGACGAATTCTGTAGTCCTACAATTTCATTGACCAATAAGGTCATCAAATGAATTGTAATTACAATTGAAACAACCGAAAAACAGATATGGGTCAATATGTGCTCTAAAGTCAAAAATATCATAAAAATAAACTAAGTGAGGGTTCCTCCAATTAAAATATAAGGAAATGGGAATCTTGAATTGAATTTATTTTATTCAAGAAAAGAAAGAAATAGAATATGGTTTTTTTGATCTCGAATAGAAAATCTTATGCCGCTACTCGGACTCGAACCGAGATGCTTTAGCACTGCTTCCTAAGAGCAGCGTGTCTACCAATTTCACCATAGCGGCTTACTCGAAAGTATGATAACCTATTTCTCGTTAATTGTCTCGATTAACGTAGTGAGTTCCATGGCTTTGTTATTTTGATTTTATAAAGGGAGGTTTTGAAGAGCTTTCCTTTATGCTATAAATCTAGAGACCCTCATCTTTAATAATAAATATTCATTCACGAAGCCCTACCTTCAAACCTTCAAAATAATTGAATGCGCAGGCAAGACCTAAGGAGGGCCCTAATAAGTAGTAGATATGCCTTTAATAAAGAGATTCTACCAAGACCCTTACGCAAGCTTTCCCTACTAGGAAAAGAGAATATAGAAAGTATACCAAAAGTACTTAAGTTGCACTAAAAAATTCTTTTTCGTGAGATAGTTACGAGATTTTGAACAATAACAAGCAATGCAAGCTACTTTCTGAAAGACAAATAAAATAGAGGCAAAGATCTGAGGGATTAGTAATTAGCGCATTCGAACTCCTTAATAAAAAGCAAGCCTAGTACTTTCTTCTTGTGGCTATGTAAAATCCTCAGAAGAATTGAGTTTGCTGTTACAAAAGGAGGACAAGTTGAGTACTATCTATATAAAAAGCATTCTATCAATTCTCGTTTCTACAGACTTTCAGGTCTTTTTTCTACTATGTATAATCTATTCTAAAACTACTTAGCACTTAAGTTGAATCCAGATTAGCTCCGTTAAACTTATATAGAATAGACTTTCAATCTGATTTTCATTTAAGATGTTTCTATAGGGTATCTTGTGAGTGAAGTTTGATAAATTCCTTATTTTCATCACTAGTAAATGCAAGAGAGAAGCCGGGGTTATTCTTTTTTTTCAGGGAACTTTAAAGTCTACCTAGACTAGATTAGTGGGTATAAACTGTAACAATAAGAAATACTACTAAGAAACACTCAATTTAGAAGGGTTATTACAACTTACAAGGATAGCTTGATAAAGCATACCTTATAAATCACTTACAAACAATTCTGAAAATAAATGACTATTAGCAAATATTAGTAACTACTGAACATACTTCTATGTTTTGCTATTCCTATAAGGAGAGTGATTTTGCAGGATGTATATATTTATGAGAAAAATGCAGTACCTGTATTATATCTTCTCATAGTACTCTATTCTTCCTAATTAGATTTTATATACTAATAAGGCTAACCTCTCTCTGTAGTAATAACAACTAAGTAATAAAGATTTCCTTATTAAACTAAAAGAACTACTTACTCTCCTTACTGCGAAGTATAAGACAAGCAAGCTGCACTATACATAGGGTAGTACCATATCTAATTTCCTATTTACGATGATGGACTCAAAATTCCTAGGAAATCTTATTCACTGCCTCTTTTACAAATCCTGCTTTGTGATCCAGGGATCCACATATCTTAGCAAGAACGGCAGAATCAAGTACTCACGTTCAATATGTTAGGGAGTCTCCTCTAATTCAATTCAAAAATGACTTGTATACCTTTACTTTTGTATATCGGATTTGACTTTTCAAGTGCCCCGCAAGTAAAGATTTATTTAAATAAGGTATTAGTTCATCACCCTAGCCAATTCAGTTTCTACAATTTGATATCAGGCTTCTTATACTAAAAACATAAAAAAGGAACCCTCGATACTGAATTTTTATAGACATAAAGTTCTTAATTAGTATACTTTTGTCTCATGAGAATTATCCAAGGTATACTAAAGCCTTTCTCGTGTAAATAAAATAGAAGTTTGAATAAGTTCCTATAAACCTCCTTAATCCTTAAAATATATTAGTTAATGAACGGAGAATGCGGGATTCCTCCCCTTTTAGAAATACACTCAATAGCTGTTGGAAAGGCGGTAGGGTGTAGTAAAGGAAAAGTAGGATTATACAAAGAATTGAAATTCTAAAGAATTCACTGATCCCTCTACGAATGGCACAAAAAAGCGACTCTAATGATGGTCAGACCACTTGATTTTATAGACTTTGACGGGTAACCTTTAATTATTGAAATATTCTAAGCAATGGGATTTGGTAAAAGTGAGAATTTAGGAAAACTTGACAGTATAATAAAGAAACTTCTAAAAACCTCCGAGAAATTGGCTTAGTAAGCCTAGTAGAGGATGGTGTATTAAGGCCCTGAAAACTTCAAAGTCTGGAGGACCTATGAAACGTAATTAGGAACTTCCTTCGAATATTGTAAAGTATCTTAACTAAAACAGTTTTTGCCAAAGGAAAGAGGAACCTACAAGATTCTCGTAATAGCATAGTAAATAGAAAAAAGTGGAATTGAAAGCGAAGCAATGGCTTATCAACTGTAAATCGAAGGTTTCAGCAAACAGGGTACTCCTTAATAATTGGAACATTTCATTCAGTGCTTTGCTAGGTGGATCGGAAAGATTCAGAGAGAATATGCATCTACTTCTAGTTTTTCACTATTTAGAAAGTTCAATCGTAAGTCTGTTCGAAAGGTTTTCAAATAAGGAACCACAAAACCCTTTATCAACGCTTTCTCTAATTGCGGTGTGTAACGCGGAGCTATAAAACTACGGCAATAACATACGGAATAACTCAGCAAAGACTTGTAAATACCGGGTCCCAAGTCTGAACCGTCAGTTGTCGTTCAAAAGTAACCCCAAGAAAACGTGCTCGCTTCCTGTTATAATCAAGTTTGATTCCATTAAGTGGAGCAGGCTTATCGAATAGAAAAGCCTCTTTAAACTTGACTTAAACACAGAGCCCCCTTTCATAGTATAGATCCGTTTTTCTTCCTAATACAGCTAAGAACTACTAATATTCTAGAGACCAATACCTACTGCATTACTCATTCTTATGAAAGACTCTTTCTAAAAATCGTATAATTAAGTAAGAAACTTTGACTTCGTTTCAGAAAAGAAAGGAATGGTGGTATGAAAAGAGTTGGGTACGAGTAAATATATGTCAGATACTCGTTCTAAATGCACACATTTAACAAAGACTTCGCAAATTTACCTATACTTAGCAAAACTTAGCAAATTAGTAAAGGCTTTTATTGAAAAGGAATCCTGTTGAGAAAACCAGAACAGAATAAACATAACAAGAATTTGGAATAAGAATGGATGCTAAACATGGGGGAGTTCTCTACATCAATATTGTGTATGTATACTAATTAAACATCTAAAACCGAACCTAAACTGCTGAAGAAGGATACCTAAAAATTAGAAACCCCCTCTCTTTTTATTAATGAAAATTTTGAGCTAAAGTTATTTATATATGAAATATCCAGTTACGGCGAATTGGTTTAGAAAGAGAAGTCAGTAGCAACGTATTTTATTCAGTAAGATTTCGATGTCTTAAGTAAATTAAAAAAAACTCGTTAGAAAAAGATAGTGAAAGTAGTACAAAATCTGGATCTATCTCCCCTTAGTTTAGGTAAATGGGTACCGTTTACAAGAATAAAGGTTGATTTTAGAGTCTATTTATTATAAAGGAACGACTTTTAGACTTCTAATTCTTAAGGACTTGTTTAGGAAGCGACTCAGGAGGAGTTAGGCCAGATTAACTACAACTCAGGCACATTTGATCGAAGGCTGATACTAAGATTAAATGCTATGCTTCGTTCCCAGGAATCTTGACAAAGGGATATAACTTCTAGAATATTTGTATCAAAGAAATGGGCTTATCGTTCCTTGAAATTCTATGTCAAATTACTACCTACTTCAGTCCTAACTTATTTTATAAACTGCTGCTATCAGGAATTGTAAATTCAAAGCTTATGGTATCAAACAAGCTGCGCCTTCTGATTTTATAAAGGTTTGTCTGTTTATAAACTTATCGTTTACAGAATATTTTAGTTATATAAAGGAATATTTATACTTCTTTACTTCTACGTTCACTTGAGAAGCCGGGGGCGTATAGGTTTGAGTTACACTCCTAAAATGAAAAAACATTCCTTGTTTTAAGGCACTCTACAAGGGTTGTTCGTAGTTTATAGTAGTCTTTTTTATAGCCCTAACCCTTAGTAGAGCTAAAAGTTTAGTAGGAGCTCCATTAATAACGCATACTTTTTGTAGTAAATACTTTTCTTTTTTAGATTTCGTAGTATTTTAAAACTGAAATTCAAAAGAATAAGAAAACTTTCTGTAAGCGACGAATAGCCATTAAATACCCGATACCCATGTCTCAAGACAGACGAAAAACTCCTCCTTCGCTTCGTTTTATCCTGAATTCTCTTTTCGTACAAGGGATTCTTAGACGCTGACTGGTAGATTTTACACTCGTTAATTCAGGCGAGAAGCTCTTGATTGTTAGATCTATCTATAATCCTGAAACTATAAGCATAAGTGTTTGCTAAAGCAATTATTTAAAGTCAAGGGTTTTTCTTTTCTTTAACTTACGACTTACAAGTTAGAGTCCTTGCTAGAAAAGTGATAGTGAATCTTGTGAGTTTTCTGTATTTACTATGCTGAGAGTCTTACTTTATGTTTGAATATCTAATATAAACAGGAGTTGACAGCAGTTATGTTATGAGATATCCAACAATAATAATGCAAGTTACTCCACTCAAAATCAAAGAATAGAGAAGCAAAGTCTTGAGGATTTGTAATTAACAGCGTATTTGAACCCTTGGTTTACGGCGGATTAAGTCATTGCTCTAGCTTCAGTTGTACGAGACCTTTTGTAAGACTCTATTAAGAGAAGGGGCGGTTATTAAGGTATTCTAAAAAATTCTAGTTGAAATTGAAAGGGTTTGCTGCCTTTTCGGTGTTGCGCTCCTTACTTTAAGTAGTTTATTTCTGGGTTTTAAGAGTCCATTATATTAGGAAAGCAAGCTGTTGTACTTTGCGGGGATATCTAAAAAAGCTGCTTTAATGTAATGAGTGCCCTTTAAGTTACAAACTATTGATAGATTTGACTATTTCTGAACTTTTCAAATTGTTACAGATAGAACTAGGATTTCACGCTCTGTTTGTGTGAAAAACTTCCAAAACTTCCTTAGAATATACCCTTTCACGGACTTACAAAGTATATCTTTTTCAAATTGAAGAAAGCTCCTTGTTAGTTCATAAGAGGGGTTTTTTATATAACAAGCCGAACATCTTAACTTCCGCAAAGCTTTTATCCTAATCCGCAAGGGGTTTCGTTTTATACTCTGTCAAACAAATAAAACGGAGTCGAACTAACTACACATAGGGTTATTTACCATATTCCAGTACTGCCTTATGAAAGCTATGAACTTTACCTCTAGTACGAGGTCTTCTTTTTATACTTAACAAACAACTAGCTAGAATTGAGGTTAGTTACAGCTCTGAAGGAACTGAAGAGGAGACTAGTTATAGCTTGTTTTGAAGGTTAAGAACAGTAAATGGTTAGGTATAAAAGAATTGAGGCTAAAGAAAGTCCTAGGTTTTTCTGGAAGAAATCAGGTATGAAGAGACAGCTCCGGAAGAGTAAGAGTATGATACAGGTGGAGAGTGTAGCGAAGAGGGTTGGTCTTATTAAGATTTAGAAGAGGGTTACAAGTACAAGTCTTAGTTTTAAGAATAAGAGAGGTCTAGGCAGTATGAATAGGATACAAGTTATGATACAGAGTAGGAGTAAGAAGCAAGCAAATAAGACTAAAGCTGGGAGGTATTGGTATTCTATTTTAAGAATTTTCTCTAGAATCACTATCTTGAGGTTGGTATATTTAGGAAGTTTTAGTGCATAGATAGAGGAGTTTCCCTTAGCTTTTTGGTTGGTTCTGAGCCGGGGTATTGAAAACAGGAAATGTGAATAGTTGATCAGGAACCGAAGTTAGTTAAAGCAATAAAGATTCAATAAAAAGAAGAGTGAATAGGGAAGATCTAAGCAGTCTAAGTAAAGTGTCTCTGTGTCTTGCTTACTTCGCCGCACCTAAACCCTCTAATTTGAACTTCAAACGAAGGTTAAAGCCGGTAAGCTATATAAAAGATCTAAGGAATTCGTTATTTTAGCAATAAAAGGAACAGATATAAATATGAAATAGAAAGCCCTGTTAAGTCCTCTAGCCAGCCCGGAGTACGGATAAGTTTTTAAAATAGGAGTCATTCTACTATTAACTAAGAGTACTAAAGGGAAAGTAAAAAAAGCATTCAAGCTGAAGCCTTTCAGGGCGTTCTAAGTTCCTAATTTTTGTTTGGGGTTTGGATTTATAGGAAGGTCAATTAATGATCTTGTTTCCAGTACCAGTAATTAAAGTACTTAGGAATGAATATAACGGAAATCCTTAACAACTAGCAAAGTAAGTAATAAAAAAACCCCTACTAAGTAAGTTAATTAAAGATAAGAATTGATCCTGCTGGTAAGGGCATTCCAGGTATAGAAAAGTGTATATAAAAACTTAAGGATCGTCCTTTTTGCTTCTCGGTTTTTTCCAATTCTAGAAGTAAGAAAGATTTGAAAGAATAGAAGAACTGAAGCTAAGGTAATGCGTTTCCGGTTTCTAGTAAAGAGATAAAGTTTCCGTTTTTCTTGTTGGTGTTGTAGTGTAAGGTTTTTGTACTAAGACTATCCTGCGTTTCCTTTAGATGCCTCCAGTTGGGTAGAGTAACCATCTCCTATTAAGGTTTCTTTCCTCTTTATATTAGTAACTAAAGGGTACGAGAGGGAAAAGAGACCCCTTAGATACTAATAAAATTCCTATGCTATCTATTATTATATACATAATTTTCTAATTACTAAGTAATACTAGATAGGAATACAATAACTATAATCTAAGAACTATATAAAGACTTATAGCAATAGTAAGACATAATAACATAACTACTTTCTCTGTCTATACTTCTATCAAAATTTCCTTACAGAGTATATTAGTACAATGGGTAATACGGGCAACAATAACAAGGGCAGCGGCAGCAAGAAGACCCAAAGCACCAGTAAGACTCCTAATACAGGTACAGCCAATCGCCCTTACAAAAAACAGGTATAGGAAGGAATCCTATGTCAAACAAACCTATTTAGACAGAGTACTCTTTCTTTTTTTACTAATTACTATCAGCAACTAGATTTCTACTCTCTATACTATTGGGAATCCTGTCTCTCTTTAATGGTCGAAAGGTTCTTCTGGGTGTATAGCTCAGTTCGGTAGAACACTAGCTCATGTTATCCGCGTGCAAGGGTTCGAGTTATAATATAGGTTACAAGAAAAGGTATTGTATATCTCTCTTTTCTACAAAAAAGGAATTCATTTATAGAATGAAAATAAATCTTAGGCTAAATTGACTATGGCAACACTACCGGAATCTTTTGGCATTTTAAATATACTTCATTTTACATACCAGTCAAGGGAAATCCTTTTTTGTTTGGTATTCATATGGACGGACAGGCGCATATACTATATTTACAAGACACAGATCTTTCAACAAATTACCCACTTTACCTAAGTGATTTCCCTTTTTAGGTTACCAGAAAGGGGCCTGAAATAAACGGGGCTTCTCATATGTGTTAAATGAAATCTAAAGCTAGATTTTCTAAACTTTTTAATGAAAGAGGGGCCCATTCTCTTCTGTACAAGAGTAAATAAGCACAATACCTATTACATGAAAAACAAAGGAAATTCTTTATAAATCTATGAACTTACTTAAAAGTATTTAAAGGGGTCTAAGCTTGTTACTCGATCTAGTATATCTAATGACAGGGCGGGTAAATCCTTTCAAAAGTAGGATAGAAAATACGATTTTCTAGAAATAGGATTCTTTCTTAATAAAACGTGCAGCTACTACGAAACTTCTAGTTAAAAAGGGCAAGTAATATTTTAGTTTACCGAAGTGTTTAGTTTCCTATGAAAGTCTTCCTCACGGGTACAGTTAGTGTGTAAATCGGGTTATACTCTATATATTTGAAAATCCCGACCCAGGTTAAACGTAATGCTCATGAGAACTCTGACTAGTACCAAAATCCATAATATAATACCAGTAACAGGGGCTGCTAAAAAGGCTAAGCTAACCTATAACTATAATAAGAAAGGACAGGTACCGCGAGGGTTTAGGGCAAAACTACTTGAATAAATCCTACAGCTAAAAGATGAATGTACTAAAAAGAGGACCCTCTTTAAACATAGATTATAATTGAATTGAATATTATATGCATCCTTTGACAATAGAGAAATCTATTGCAAGACTCTCAAATTATAAGATATTGACCCGGTTTTGAGAGCTAAAACTTCTCAGATTTCCATAGAGATTCAAGACAAACTTCTCTAATACAAAGCTGGCAATTTAATCACTTATATAATAAAGGATTTAGCTGATGACAGGACTTCTTTGATTATTTAGTCTTATCTTAGATTCTAACTGGCTGAGTGCTCTCACTATTCCATATTTCTATGCTTGTACTAGATCGGGCAAATCAAGAGAAAATGACTTTAATCTTTATCAACCACTTCGATCTGGTTCCTTAAGGAGCCCCCTTGGTATATAATTCTTATTTGGTTCTTTATCTCTAATAAGCAGATCTTTCTTGATCAGGAAATAATTGAGCATCAACGGAATACACTTCACTTAGTAAAAAGACATACTTTATATAGCATGTTCTGGGACACAAAAATAGGAAGAATTCAAGAAAGAAAGCTTTCTAAGGTTTTGGTATATGTCCGAATTACCTGAAATTTAGGGTTCGAATCCAATTAGTAATCCTGAAACAAGCTCAGTAGATCTCCAACTAAATCTTTATTTTGAGCTAGGGATTAAAGACAGCATAAAGTCTATATTCAAAAAGACTTTTTTCGTATCAAGACCATTTTAGAGCAGAAGCTTCGACCGAATGGGAACCCCCTTTGACGAGTTCTTAATTATATATAACCTAACTGGATCCATTTGCTAGTAGTAGGTAATACACGAGATAGTTTGTATTAAAGGGGAATTTCCTTTCCTAAAACGTTCCTGTAAAGACTTAGCCTATACTTATAAAGGGAAGGGAAATCTTGTATGATCAGGAATCCGTGCTCTGTTACTTTCTCGATTTAGACCTATAAAACTAAATCAATTGAATGAATATAAATTCGCAAAGAAAGTGAGTCATTAAGTTTATTAGTTGCAGCAAAAGTTTGACCCTTTTATTTATTCTTGTTCAATCCCCGGGGAAGTGCTTCTAGAATATTCGGGGGAGTATCCGGAATTCTATAATTACAGCAGTTCCTATTTATTTTATTGCCTGTTCGATACTTATATTTATGATGCTTCAAATGTAAGATAGGATTCTTCTTTCTTATCTAGTAAGTACGCAATTCTTTACGTTTCTGGGCTTCCGATGAGTAGAGAATGTAGCTAGAGTCTAGTAAAATGAAAATTAGAGATCAAAAAATGTGGAATACCATATCTATTGCAAAGTATAAAAATGCAATTCCATTTGATTAATGAACATTGTCATTGTACGAAACTCTGGTGTTTGCTTCTAGATATTTCAAGTATGCGGGTACATTATGGAAGAATATTTAAGAGGGCTTACGGACGCTAGAATAAAGAAGATAAAAAATTGTTTAGTATATCAGGAAATCCAACTATTATACACAAGGGCTTCTACAGGTTGTAAAATCTTTTTTGAATTTACCCCTTTTCAAACTAATTAAGATTAATAAGAAATACTATTCAGAGTAAAAGCTGCCAACTATCCCTCGACGCAGAGTTCAGTACTTATATTATAAGTATAATCCGAGACCGGAACTTTGGAGAAACATCTAACGCGAGTTCACTTGGAACTTCTCCATGCTTTGTTCCTTGGTGAATCTAATTAGTAGTCTTATTTCTTTGTATAACTGGTGGCCCTATTAAGAGAGTAGGTTTATGTTTATATGTTTAGTCACGCAAGTATTTCATTTTATATTCTTATTATGGGGTTTGACTCCGTCAAGTAACCTTGGTTTTACGAAGGTCTCGGATTCCTTATTTCTAAAAAGGGGTATGGATCAATAAAAAATAGAGTTCAAGCATGAGTTACGCTTATTGAGAATACATGAATCTAAGATAGTGCTGACCTAAGCAAGGTCCGTGGAGAAAGTGGGAAGGATTCTTTTTTTTGTAGCTGATGACTTTTTATAGAACCTGTATTGCACTAAGTTACTTTAAGGAAAAAGAGTTCTTCTAGAAACTTAGATAAGAAACGCTAATTAAAGGATCACTAGATGGTAATGTATTCGGGGTATACGAACGAAGACTTTAGACAACTTTTATTTAAAGTGTAGTTACCTGTCGACTCAGATGCTTGATTCTCTCAGGTTGATTTCATTCAGCAATACTTGTTGCCCTAGTAGTCTATTATAACTTGGAAGAACGGGTTTGTACTCTATTCATTTCTAGGACCTAATTATTAAGACACCGCGAGCACCCGTGTGTCAAGATCCGAATCAATATTAGACCTTATACTGATCCCGGTATTCCTTAGTTTTTGAATGCTGTGGAAGGTAGAGTGAATTGAATTTCCTAGGAAATTCTTGTATGAGAGCAATCGCCTTCCCCTTTAGGCTAGCTAAGACCTAAAAGAAATGCTAGAAAGTAGGTATACAAATCAAAAGATGAAGAACATAAACCAAGTTTTATCAATATTTGTTGAATTAAATGAAGTTATAGTACCTAGTGGAGAAGCTGGAAAACCCTTATTAGTAGCCGGATCGAAGTAAAAAGGACTAATCTATTTGGGAATAACTGAATCCCCGGCGAGAAAGCATATAGAAAAGAAGAAAAAAGCATACGGTTCTATACTCTTGTTTAGTAATGTTTAGAACTAAAGGATAACCAACTTTTTGATTGAATAAGAAATCTGTAAGTCATTCCTTCTTTAATCCAAGTGCTCCTATTTCTACTCTGTAAAGAGTCGACTTTAACCACGTACATGGACCTTCTTTTCAAGGTGTTCTACCGAGAAAGTCAGTAATAAGAAGATGGGGAAGAAGAGGTTAACTAGAGTCAGAGTTAGGCTTTCAAGAAGGGGTTCTCTCCTAAGCATAGAATACAATATAAAAACGAAACTCTCTAATAAATACTATTACATACTTATTAATTACCTATATAGAATAATAATAAATGAATATAATAACTCTATTCGATATTCTATCCCGTAATACAACTACCTCCAAATTAGTGGCTACAAGAGGAAGACTAACACCAGCAAGAGTACGGGAATCTTTCTAAGGAGGACATGTCCAGGTTATAATTATAAGAGAAGTATACTGATACAGAGTAGTACAAGGACTAGGATTAGGTGTAGGTCTAGCTTATAAGATTAGGATACAGATAGAGAGTAAGAAAGAAAAAGAACTGACTTTCATTAGCGGAGGCAGGATTTGAACCCGCGTCTTGAGATCATGAGCCTCACGAGTTTACCATCTACTCTACTCCGCGATCCTAATCAGTCCATTCAGTCTTTAAAGTATATACTTTATAACGGGGATTGGTGAATAAAACATAACTTTCTCTATCTAAATGATTATCAGAGTAGCTTTTAAAAAACATCAACTAAGTTTTAGCTTATCCTTTTACGAGTGCAGAACAGTATACCATAGGAAGAAAAGTTATAATTGAGGGGCTTGTACGTGATGTGGTTATACAAGTTCTTATTAATCTTAAAGAGAAGCTTTCCAGACAGGTCAAATAAAGTCAGGTTCAATACTTCTTATATAATTGTTGTAAATTACTTACCCCTTTTAGGTTTACCCATACTAGAGCTACCTACGTAAATATTATTACTTCCTATTGTGCTTTGTTCTTGAGTTAACGAATAAATTATAAATTGATATGTCAAAGATGTTGTAACACCCGATAAGTGCTGAATAAAGATATGCTCTGGAACAGTTTTGAACTAGAAAAACCGAAAGATCCGGACAAGGACTCCTTTTTATAAGAATCAAATACTCTGTTGTCTATAGGGCCAATCTATTACCAGTTTGTCCTCTATATACCGTACATATAAAATGAAAAACCATTACTTAACGCTACTTTTTACTTAATACTGCCAGAAAAAGGAAAGACTCGTAGGAATGCTCCAAAACTAACTGGGCTACTCTTCTTAGCGTTTATTATCCGCTTTCTGCAAGCATAGCGCATAGGGTTTCGTGGATTCTAATTAGGTCTAGAAAAAAAACCCACTCATTTGAGTAAAAAAGCACCCAGTTTTTGTTATTTATACAATACAATATAGTGAATAAATATTAGTTAGGCTCAAATGAAGTCTACTTCCTAACCTGGTATGGTAGGGAATTTAACGAAAAAATGAGTATAGTCTGCTTTTTAGCTTCCTATTCTTATTCCTTAACAGATAGATCTTTCAGGTAGTAGTCAATACAACGAGGTCTTTCTTGAAGTAAATAAAGAAAAAGCCTTTCTTAAACGTGGTCCTCTCTAAAAAAGGAATTTTTTTAGTTAGTAAACGGAAACCTTTCCTTTGAAAACATTATAATTCTCTATAGAAAGAACCGAAGACTTATAGAAATTCCTTTTGATTGGAAAAGGTTCGTAATTAGCAAATAGTTTTTATAAGATCCGCCTTTTTCATTTTTTTTAATATGAAGGATACCCATGTTATGAATTCGTCTATCATCGACTAATTCCTTCTACCAAAAATACGCTACACGAGTAAGTCTCAATTCAATAAATTAAGGTTAAGCGAACGCTCATCCGGGCCTCTTGATTGCTGCTTAAATAGCATAGGTAATTTCTCAGAAGGTTGCTTAAGTAGCTTAGTTTGATTATTATACTAATCCCGAGTCCACCGTACACTAAACCAAAATTAGAAATAAGGAAATAAACCAAAGTTCAATTTATAAGTACTCTACCCTAAACCCTTAACCCAATAAAAAGAAGATGTCGTGACTGAGACTTTGCTCTTTGAATAGGTTTAGCAAACCCTCAAAAGCAACTCAGGAATCAAAACTTAAGAGAGAGATTCCTAATCCCCTGTCTCTATCTTGGGCTTCAGGCATAGATCTTGCTCCTACTTCCTAACACTCCCCTTTCGGATTCTATCTATTATCTATTTCCCAAACCCCAATTGATTCTGCAGTGTCCCTTCTGCTTAGCTACTAAGAATACTCGGTTAGGATAAGTTACAATTAATCTAGGCAAAGAATGTATGTCATTCTTTTGGGGAATGCTGCGGACCCCTTTACCCTAATGCAGCTAGGGCTTATTAAATAGATTTATACTTGATTCTGATTTGTGTTCACTTTTTATCTTAAATAGAACTAATCAAAATTACAATTACTAAAGGCCCGTGCTTGTAAGTGTGTAGTTAAGCATTCAAAGTTACAGAGTTTCCCTCATGTAATTTATACACAAGACGAGATAGAGCATTACTACTCATAAACATTTTTAATCTGAGAGGCATGGAACGCCGTTATGGCACTTGAACCTAAAATCAAAACCTTGTTTTATGGTAATAAAAAAAGGGTCTTCTTATTATACTGAATCTCGGATAGAGTGTTGAAACAAATTGGAATCTTTTTCTTTTCATAGATTTTGACGGAAGGCTGCGAGGTCAAGCTACAAGGGGTATAAATCGTGACGATAGCTTTGTGGAACACTTGAGCGTATGCTTAAGCCTGGGGAAGTACTGATGACTTTTTTACTTCATATATAAGTTTTTGATGTTATCGAGAAATCCAGTTTAATGACACATTATGTATTTAGCATTATAAAGCTTAAAGCCTCGGGTTCTTGTTTTTCTCTTGTTTTTTCTAGTGAGAGCTACAGATGAATACTCCTGAAAAATTCGAAAGAGACTTGTTCTTTTACTCAAGTTTGAGTTTCTAGGCACCTCCTCTCATTTTTGCCCCCGGTTGTGACCCGAAGATTAGGATCCATTTTCTATAGAGATTTAGTAAACTATGGGCCCTTATGAGAATAAGACTGAATTAAGAAGATTTACTATTCCTCAACTCCTTTTTGATCAATTCATTTTCTTCGGGAGTTTTCTTTAGTCAATTAAACACTGCGGGTGTCTCCTTTTAGCTTACTTTAGTTACAAAACTTGAAATCTTTCCTTCAGTTCGAATATTACATATTACCTTACAGCAAACAATTGACTTTACCTTTAGAGTTCTCTTATACTTTACTTTTCTATTTAGTGTACCAGACTCAGATTACTCTAAAACAATCAAAACAGGATAGCCTTGTGTTAATCTCCTTTCCTTCCCTAGTTTGAAGCAACCAGTACACTATTAAGCTGTTTGTTAATGAACCTACAGTTTTCTATTAGTTATAAGGATATGATATGTCCTTTATTTTGCGCATTACTAGCTTGTTTAGGCAGCTTGAGTAAAGATAGGTAAAAGAACCAGCCTGGAACTGCTAGGGGCAACTCCTACAAATAAGGGTTTACAGAACTCTAAAATAAGTAACCTTTCTAATTCCTAAAAGACTTTCAAAAAAAACTAAGGGCAACCATTCAAGCTTCGTTAGAACAGTACCCGAGTTTATATAAATGAGTTCGTTTATCACCAGTTTTGACACTCCCAGTAGTGAGGTAGTTTTTCTACATCTAATCTCTTTTGCGCTCTTTTTCAAGCATTCTCGAGCTTTCTTAGTCGTAACAGATATTATACCTCTTATAACCTTACCCTTGCTAGTAGCTTTACAGCCCTTTCTCTTAGTTCGAACTCTGAAAACAGAAATGTAGTAATAATCCTTAAAAGGGGCTTGAACTTTTGCTAAAAACGGACTCCTTACTCCTTCTTTAAGCGGCCTTTCACTTATAAGCTTGAGTAAAAAAAAAAGGATACTATTATATGATTTATCTGAAAAGGCAAGACTTTTTATCTAGAAAATGCCTTAGCTAAAATCCCGCACTTATTGCTATTGCCTTACCGAACTCGAGAGTGCTAAATGGGAAGAGAAAGCAGAATCTTATTTCCTTTCTACTTTAGAATACAGAACTTCTCCCGGAACCCATTTCACGCCTTATTGAAAAAGAGAAGAAGAAAAAACCACCTAGTGCAAACCAGTCTAAACAAGGGAAGACTGCCTTTTGTCCCATAAATATCCAATAATTTAGCTCTCATTTTTGGAATCAAATTCTTTTGCAATGGCCAAGCTCTCGAATTCCTTCCTAAAGACCCGGATAAATAGTTATGAAAGTGTCCATACTTAGCTAATATCAGGTTTATCTCAGGGGTTCCTCTTACAAAAAGAGTTGTCCGGAATCTTAATACAATAGTAGTGTTATTTTTATTGATAGACAACTGCCCTTTATCTTGAGTATGAAAACTCCTGTACTCTCTGTAAAAGCTGGATTTAAACCAACGTATAAAACTCAGTCAAAGAAGCGGTGACTTATCATGTAGCTATACTCCACATAATTATAAGACTTATAGTATTCAAGACGAGCTAAATCTAATTGTACATAAGTTATTTAACTTGGCTAATTTATAAGAGTAAACCTTACCCTATTTCGTGAACCTATCTAATAATAGGCAATACCCGACATTTAGAGATAGTGATAATGAGGTAGACAAAAAAGAGATAAAAACCTTTTTTCCTCTTCCATGATAAGTCATTGCTCTACTTTCAATACCTTTTTCTTTCAGTAAAAAAGCTAGCATTCAGATAAGAGCGTAGAAGAATCCATTTGTACCTGTACCTAAGTGATTGCCTTTTTTTCCTCCATTAGGCTTTCAACTAAAAAAGGGGCATCTCCTTAAATGAAAGGACTCTATTCGAAATAAGGATGCTCCAGGATTGGCGTTTGATAATTTTTAAGCTATTCAAATGAAACAGGAGTTCTCAATAAAAGAAGATACTAAATTACAAACATTAAACCTCAGTTTAGGTTCTATAATTCGAATGGGACTCAGAGATACCTAATACCTCCAATAGCGCGGGACATCGCCAGATACAAAATATGTTTATAACTGCCAAATTCCTTTTGAATCCCGGATCGAAAGCATCCAAAGCTCCAGGTTCAAGTCGAGTTCAAGTTATAGCTCTTTGATTATTGCACATTAGACTCCTTTTTGGATGGGATATAAACCCCGGACTGGTTCAGAGAGAAAGTACTTGAAAGACTTACCCTAATAGCGTTATACTTTGTGTAAACGGGATTTACGGACCCCTGTTATACTATTTCGGAATTGCAGTGTAGGTTACAGTTTGAAAGTGAGTTAGTTATGAGACAAGATTCCCAAGGGTCTATCTGCTTTGCTTTTACAAGGAAGTATTTAGTACCCTTTTTATTCACAATCGGTAAGTATGACTGGAATCTCTTTAAAGACAAGCAGGGGAGCCCCCTTAATCTAGGGGTTGTAAGTGAACTTCTTGTACGTACCAAAGGGCGTAATTCTTTGAAAGGGTTTGGCAATAAACCTATTTGAAAGCCCTTCGCGATTTACAATGCATTTTAAGACCTGCAAAAATTTGAAAAGTAAGGATTTACTGAGCAAAGCTTCTATGTTTTAGTTTTTTGCACCCAGGTTCTCTGTAACAGCAAAGGAGTAAAGACCGCCCATAAAAAAGGATTTTTAAGGAGTCTCATATATATCTACTACTAGGGTTGTCTAACAGCTAATTTTGTAAGGGGGGGTTTCTTTCATTCAAAGCTGTTGAACTTTATAGGGGCACTGTAGTAGAGCCCTTTTCTAAGCTAATATCTAATAGAGAGGTCTCCGTAGTGTAATTGTGTTAATTAGAAGAGTCTTTTTTTAAAAAACACATTTGAATGGGTATAAGGTAGAAATAGAATCCTAAGGATTCCTCGGTATAATTTGGTACTTCCCCTACTTTTTATAGGGAGCAGTTCCGAACAGCTTTTGTAAATCTGCAATTATGTATCTACTTTTAGAAGCGCCTCTCCTCTCTCCTTGAGTTAAAACAGAGGGAAGAACCCCTTTAATATAGGGCCCCTCAAATAACTGCGATTTCTTTTGTTTGTGTAGGAGAGCCCGTTTTGTCTTTCATCAAAGAGTTATTCTTTTCTTCTAGGGTTTTGTACATAAAGAAACCACAAGTCTTATTAAGCGGAATTTTTTAGGTTTACGCTTCCTTCTTCAATTTTTGAATCTAGTACAAAACTTAGCTTGAATAAGTAGAAGAGTCTAACCTTGGACAAGAACTTGGTGTAATCAACAGGTTTAGAAGTCAAATAAATACAAAGTATTCTAGGGTAAGTAAAAAGCAAAGCTTATGAGTTAGAATACGAACCTTATATTTTATATAGCAATTACATTTCCTGTTTTATCTGTTACGATTTCCCTTAGTTCACAAAAATTGATTTTAGAGACTCAGATTCCTTATTCTCTATCAAATATTTAACTCTTCTTGTAAAAAAGTACTTCAATTCACAACAGGTTTGTACAGATTTTATTATTTTAACCGATATATGTGGTTAGAGACAAAGAAATAAAGCCCCTTATTGCTGATTTGAGATAAATCAAGAAATTTTCTAATATATGAAAAAATCACTGATAATTTAGAAACTTGCTGTAGGATTGAAAGGGTGAGAAGGGTAAAAGCTTGATGTAAATGTAGTAGATTGTATGGAAATAGGACTGCTAAATAAACTAGATAGGATATATTATCTTATCAGAAGAATACCATAAAAGGGAAATACCCACTATATCTAAATCCTGACAATCTCCTTTTTCTTCGTTAATTTGCTAGCCCCCTTTACGGAAGGTCCTACTCCGAAGTAAACTAGAACATTTATCTTAGAAGAAGCTAATAACTAAAACTACTCCATGTCAAAAATAAAGAACTTATAAAGCATTTAAGTTACAATCTCAACTGGTATAGAGTATACCTCGTGTTAATTATAGGTTGTGATTAAAGCACAAATCGAAAAAAGGATTTTTAGTTGAAGCTGTTACATCGGTATTGAGATTGCCGTCTGCTTATCAAGCTGCTCCCTCTTTTTTCTGATTATAGAAAAGAAAAGAAGAGTAATCCTGGAAATACTCACTCTTTTGGTAGTACAAACAGGAACTCAGCTGGAAACTAAACCAATTAGCATTTCGGTTATCTAAGCTTCTTGGTACATAAGCTGCTACTTAACTTGTCACTAATTATAGGGCCTTATCCAAATTGTGAAACAAGAGATAATCACTATAGAATATGAGGAATGAAAGCGAAACGTATCAGACGGAATACATCTTTTGGCCTTGTTTGCTTATACCCCTTTCCGAGTAGCTAATCTCTTACAATACCCATTGTTTCGGATACATCTTAACTTCAACAAGAATTTTTCAACAATGAGTGATTCATATTACAGGTACGGGGCTCTGTGAAATCCTCTTTTTTAGATTCCTTATTTAATCTAATATAAGAATTATCAGATTTTGAGAGTATTTTCTAGTTATTAATAGTTATATTTTTTTTTTAGGTAACGAGGTTTAGTCATATTTATTGAATTAGTTTACGCTTTCTACTTTTATTGACAAACTCGGGATAAGTAGTATATAAATAATGTTATATAGAAATTTTTTTTGTTTAGGATTAATAGACAAGATTGTTACTCTAAAAAGAATAGCTAATATAGCAGAATCCGGTTATATCAAGAATTTGAAAATAGTTGTGTCGAGGGTTCTAATATTGTTACTAAGAAGTAATAGTCAATACAAGCGAAGTAGGAAATCCAAAATATAGAAGCCTATCAATTGGATCCACAAATACAAGTGACTCTTGGGCCGTTGCAATTCCTTGAGACATAGGAATAGCTATAAAAGTCAGTAAAGCGATATATATTTTAGGAGATATTTGACAAAGGTAACTAAACTTCCTGATTGATTTAAGGGAAGAGATACCAGATATTATAACCATAGACATAGACTGGGGCCCTAGCTTTAACCAAAACAAAAAGATGTCGATCTCTTGCTTGGGGTAGACATTCTCTAAATTACAGTAGTCTAATAGGTGATAATCCTAAAAAAAGAAGTCTTATTCCTAATAAGTACTACTACACCCAAACTCCTTCTCAATTTCGACTTGTTCGATAATGCTATTCAATTCCCTATTCTAAAATAAAAGAAAAAAATCATTAACTATCAGCTAAAAATGAGGCATTAGCAATACTCTTATATAAGCCCCTACCTGACTCCTAAGGCTCCTAGTAAAAAAGACTTAGAGCAAGAAAGCTGTTCATAACCTGGTTAACTAGTATTCAAACTCTAATAATAAAATATAGGGGTTCATTTTATTTAAAAAGGATCCGGTTTCCTTTCTAGGTAGGGCTAATGTTTCAGCTATCGGACTGCTGGCTTACTTGGGTGTAACTAAATATTAGTCTATTAAAAATGATAGGCTTTCTACAAACAAAAGGAGTTAGCTTTGGCAGCCTAATATATACTGAGACAATCCGTGTAATTTATGATGTAAGTACGGAAAATCCAAACAAGAAGGGAGTAGAAAACTCGTTCTTTATATAACGACAAGCGGATAATAGGTCCTTTTTATATATGATTCATCCAGTCTGCGGGGTTACTCTAGATTGTAGCAAGAGCTTAAGGATCTCTTTCTCTCTAAGTTATTTTGAATTCCTTTGTCTTTGCACTCTACAGCTTTGGGACTTGAACCCACGATATTCTTTTAAACCCGACCTTGCTCTACCACCCCTGAGGAGAGGCTATCTAACCATTTCTACAAGCTCTAATAACTAAATTCAGTATATAAGTATGGAGTAGATTTTATTGTAATAGTAATATTAAGTGATTAGAAGTTCTCTATTATTTTAGAAAGAAAAATGAAGCTGTTCATATGAATAATCAAAGAGATAAAAAAGAATCCGGCATAAGTTTAAGATTTTCAACCCGAGATGCTTTATTTCCTTGTTCCTCACCTAAGCTAGCTATTTTGAGTAATAAAGGGTACTAATAGCCAGGGTTTATCTTTTAAGAAGAGTAAGCTACATAAGAAGTAAGGAATGAAGAACCAAGAGAGGCAAGCTAGTCTTGGCTGAACGAAGTGAGCTGAGGAGTGTTATAGCTCTTGTCCAAAGTCAGGCAAGTGTAAGCTTGCTCTTTTTGTTATGAGGGAAGCTTTAGCTTGGTACTCCTTTTAATGACTTAATCTAAATACTAGATTTCGCTTTAGTTTGAATACTCTAGTTATAGTAACCTCGAATCTAGTAAGTGTTGTCAGTTGGTAGCGCCTTGGTTTATGGAATCTCAAGTCATGGGGTTGGCTCGTAACTAGAAGTGAATAGCTCTGAATAAGGTATAGCGCATAAGAAAAGTCTGAGTAAATCCTCTAAGAGCAAGTAGTAGGAAGAGTTTCTTAACTAATTTATTTGGGGTTAGGTAATTTAAGTGCAAGAGGCTTAGTTTGCTCGGAGCAGTCTCCTTAGGAAGTTAGTTTAGCTAGAATGAAAGGGCGGCCTTAACAATAAGGGAAAGATTTCTCTATATTCTATTTGTTTTAGCACCTGAGACTAATAAAGAACTTAAGAGGTTGCCTGCTCTTTGAATGTTGTTTAGAGGGTTCCTAAAATAAGGAGAGGTAGATTTCTTAGTTTTTCTAAGTGCTACGGGGTTAGAACTCTTACCTTACTGTGTTACTGTACACTTTGGTTAAAGATGTTTAAGGAATAAATGATGTAGAGTGAAAGTCTCACTGCCTCTTTGTTGCCCGGTTCCGGATTCGTAAGGGGAAATCCTAAGGAAGGGGGTCTGCTCTTATCGGTGTTGTTTTTTACTCCCTCTTCTCAACAAGGGCCCTTCAAACTGACTAACGAATAGCTCTCTTTATTCTACTAAAGAAAAAGATCCTAAATTCTTAAAGAGAGTCAAGGAAGAATCACCTAACTTGGTTATAAGGAGAATCTTTAGTTTTCGTGTTCGCCCGTACCAGACTAGGAAAAGAAGAGGGGCTCCTTATGTTATGAATTGAAATTGCAATTCTTTTTAAGTATAATTTCTTGTGAAATATCAGTTAACGATTATACACCTAAACACTTTTTTATATACATTAAGTCAAAAATAGGGGAAAATCGGCTAAAACCCTGACAGGAGTAACAACGAAACCCTGGGATCTTAAGTATCAATTGTTTTTATTAGTATTGCTTAATAACATCTAATCTTACAAACTTATAAGGCTAAGCCGGACTTTTTAGTAAATTGGGTGTGCTTGGTTTATTTCTTTAGTGACAGTCCCCATTTGAACTTGCAGTATCAAAAAGTGCTTTAATCAATAATATTGCACAATCATAGAGGCTTATTTAATACAAGGGTAATAGCTACTTTTTTCTTACAAATAAACCAATGAAACGAAAGTCCTCGCGTTTAATAGTAAATGAAGTCTAGAGATTACCCTTGTTAAAAAAAACTAAGAGAAAGGGAGTTTCTAAGAAAAGAATAGAAATACCTTGGACAGCCTCAAAAATAGGAATCCCCTCCTTAACTTAACCATGGACGCAGGAATTTGTATAGATTTCCGCCGAATAGTGGTATAGCACCCCGCAAACCTATTGAATGCTGTTGGTTCAAATCCTGTCAAAACGGGTTTTGAAGTTATTATAACAGCTAGAAACTGTAGAGAGTCTTTAATCACGTACCCCCTTTCAAAAGTATGCACTTACTTACTATATTCATGTATATCTTACTGCAGGTACTCGTACGAGATGGAACCCTATTAACTGAGTAGGCGTTATCCTTTTTTGTAAATACAAACTCTAGTACTTACTACTTTATATATATAAGTCGAGTGCTAAATAATAAAGAAATATGGGGCATATACGCGCGCTAACTAGCTTGCTTTTTAAGAGAACAAAATCAATTTGTTAAGATTGGAAGTCTAGTATACAACAAAGGGTACTCTTAATTAGTAAGAGATTTTTATGTCACTAAATTTACGAAAGGGTGCCTCGAAAAGTAAGGAATAGGACTTTCTAATTAATAAAAAAGACTGTTACTTCCTATATTTATTACAAGGCAGGGTACTAGGTAAGATAGGTTAGATTTTATATAACGTCTAAGTAAGAATTCGGTTCAGGAAGCTTCTACATGGTGTGGTATACAATACGTAAATTTTGCTCATCAAAGCGGGGCTAACTCTCTGATTTTCCTAAGATAGACTTTTTCTACAAGTCCTTTAGCTGCAGTATTGAATCTAACTTTGATTACCGATTAGCTCTGCTGAACCGGGCTCCAGTAATAAGTTACAGAGGACACAAGAAGAATTCCTTTCCAATTTTAGAGATTTTCATCGCAGTTTAGCTCTATCTGCCATAAAAGAGAGGATACAACCTTATTTTAAGAGCCTCTATCTTAACGAATTAAGTCATAAGAAAATTTAGATTTATAAAAAGGAAAAGCCCTGGCCCAACTCTACGAGGTATACTTAAAAGGCAAGGCAAAGGGGTCCCCTGGATTAAGGCATGGTTTCAAGTTTAGTAATAGTATATATATTTTGAAGCCTTACCTACCATATCCGTCTGAGAATAGCAGGTTATAGAAATAGATTTGCAATTTTGTTTAGTAAAAAGAACCATTGATAGTTAAACGGAATCACTTGTTTTGAACCTATTTTCTTATCATGAGACTTAAGAAGCTGGCCAAGTTCACGTCCCGTCGAACAAGTAAAGTAGATATAAAAAATGATTTAGTCAACCCGTTGGCTTCTAACCAACTCGGCTATATGAGCCCTTTTATAAAGTTGTTTTTTGGATAGGTATATTCTCATTCATATTATAGTTAAGGTTTCCATATGAAAAATGAAAAAGAACATGACGAAAACTTTAGAATTATGGGTATGGGATTTGCTAAAAAAGCACTACGAGTTCTATTAACAAAGTTTCCCTCTTCATTAAGAATCCCTTTGCCCTTCATCCTTCCCCCTACCTTTAGCACCCTGAAGTGAAGAATTTGTGAATAAGGTTTTTCGTCTTATCAACCCCAGGGCTGCCTTTTCTTCCGTCTTTGTACTCGTTCTCCCTTACCGCCAAGAAAGGCACAAGTCAAAAGCGTGGGAGACATGGTTATAGCTCGCGAAGCCTTAGAAAATCTTACACTCGATAACGAGAAAGCCAAAGTCGAAACGAAACTGGAAGGTTTAAACGGAAACAAGGAACCTGGAGTAAAGAAACAAAGCCCAACCTCAGGCACTCTTTTCAGTACCGAGTTTTCCTGCTTTTAGACTCCTTTCTAGCGTAATTCATGCACTTTACCTACTAAATTAGTAAATTAGGGCTAGGAAATACCCCTGGTTTAGTCTACAAGCTCTAACTTTCTGGATGGTAATAGCACAAAATATCTGTAAAGAGTAGGAGTTGAGGAACCTACTAGCTAGGATTTTCCTGCCATTCTGATCTTCCCTTCAGCTAATATAGGCGAAAAAGGGCGTTACTCCAATCTACTATACGACTATACGGCAACCCCCGGTACTTAGAGTACATGGATGAAATCCGCAGAGCTAACATCAAACATTCCCCTTGATGCACGCTCTCTAACCCAGAAACAGCCTACCGGACTTTACCAAAATTATAGAACTACTTTACTTAACTAGCTGCCTCAGTGGACTTCTTTATGGCAAATCCTTTTTCAAAAAGGCCTTAGATAAAGACTTCAGGTATCTAAATAGAAAATCGTCTCTGACCAGAAGTTGCCGGTCGCAATGCCTTATTCTTTTCCCATCAGGCATGGGATATTGGCTAGCCGGGATATCGACTAAGCCTTACAAAGATGGTATACGAACTGGGGGTTAGGGAGATCTTGATAAACAGGTGTACAAAATACAACTCCAAGAAAAAGTGAAAGGGGCCGGGTTTTTACTTATTAAATTGAGTATAAGTAACTCGCTTTAAGAGCGCCTACTATGACTCCATTTGTACTACAAGCTGCAGGATAAATACCTCCTGGAATGCTCAGTAGACAGATATGAGACATAAACCACTCTTCATATGGAGTATCCAGCATACTCTTCTCTCAATAAAAGAAGGAATCATTGTTATATAAGAGTCAGATATTTCTGGAATCAAGTACTTCTCTACAGTATTAGGAAGCTCGCTTGGAGATCCATTAATACTCCTAGCTGGGCGTTTGTCAATATTGACAAAAGTACAATACTTGATTAGCAATTTCGCGCGCGGAGAATGGTGTTCATTTCATTTTATATCTCCCACCCGAATAGAGTAATTCTGAATTGAACCTACGACTGCTTTATATAGAGTCTGTTGTTCTACTAACTGAGTTCTTTATATACCGGGATTCACCTTTGGTAGTAAGAATCCGTATTCGTAAACTACTCTGGATCCCTATAGTATTCAGAGATAAAAAGAGTCTTCTTAATAGAGCAACGTTATATAAAATCTGTTTATAAACCTTTTTTTACTAATCTTATTTCAAAGATGGTTTTTTAATAGCCTGGTTATGCAAGGGGCTTCTAAGGTAGGTACTTAATCTCTTATCGTTTTATATATAATTATTCCCGGTTTTTAATAAGAAAGGTATATTCATTAAATCCTCTGAGGGCCCTAGTATTTATGATCGAACCCTTTTAACTTAGTCGTAATCAAGACACATATTTTACCCTTTCAAATTTTACTACAAACTCAACCGAAATAAGATGTTTTACACTTCTGCTATTTACCGCAATCCCTTTTCTTAGGAGTTAAAGGGGTTTTCAGTGCTCTTTCGATAAATAAAGGATTCTTAGCTTTGATAAAACCGGAGTCTCAAGCCTGGCTGTCACGTGGTTTACATGCTACCGGTTTTCAGAATAACACAATTTCTTACTAGGTTTTTGAGTTCTGGATTTCCTTTTAGTAAAAAGAGCCGGTTCAATAAAGAGGGGAAGCCCAGTATTTATAGAATGTTCCACGAATTTTCCCTCCATTTTTTGTGTTGTGTCGGTAAACCAGTTGGGATTGAAGTTGATCCAGTATTTTTGTAGTATGTAATTGAATTGCGAAAGCCTCTTTGCTTATTGGGAGTCAGTTCCTATTGCTTCAATATTATGACGTATTGTACCATTATAGGAAACTTTATAGCTTTGTAGTTATAGCTCCCATGTCTTCACTTTCTTTCAGTTCCTCGATCCAATTGAGAATCGTAAGTATCTTACTCTAACTTCAATAGACTTGATATAAATAGCACCGGATTTCCTTTCATAATGACAGGCTATTCCTTCCCCACCCCCTTTTTCTCTAAACTACGGATTGTATAACTAAATAGAACCCCGAGCTTAGTTTTACAAAAGAAAAGCATTCAAATAGAAAAGAAACTTACCAGCCCTGCTCTGATCTTTATTAGTAGAGATTGAGTTTAGTCCTAAGCTATGTACCGTTTAGCGAGCACTTCGTAATTCTAATTTTATAAAGGGGTCATTATAAGTCAACTCTACCTAACCAAGAGTATCTAAAATGTGTATATGTTGTAAGAAAAAATTAGACTTATCTAGATCCAGTTTTTGGAGTAACGTGATACTCCTTGGCAATTCAAGCTAGTTCTTTTCTATTTTCTATGTAGAGCACTGATCAAAATCCCCTTTCTCGTTGAGAAGAAATCACTTACATAATAAAACCATATCTCTTATCTAGCTAACTCTTCATTTAAATGAAAAACGAAACCCTTTATTCTTAAGTTAATTTAATAACACTATAAGACTTAGATCCAAAGAATTGATTCTCTATCTGGCTAAAATAGGATAAATATGAAAGGTTCCTGGAAGCTGCAACGCCGGTGCATTAGTTAAAGAATACCTATTTTATACATTCAAGGAGTGCTTTTTGAACCCTACAACTGTTGGTAGATGTACTCGATGATGTACTTTCTTTATTTCGAAATCTTTTCAAAGGAAGAATTCTAAGTAAGAGTCTCGTTCTAATACCGATTTCTAAGACCTCCATTAGGGAGGTAGTGAATATCTAAACAACGTTTACTGGGTTTCATCGAGAATTTGTTGACATAAAATCTTTATATAAGTAAATAGTATCTTTGATTAATCTAATTAGTTATTAATTAGAAGTTCTTAAGAAACCAAAATCTAATAAGTGTCAGCCAGCGCTTTTTATAAGTCTACCTTCCTAAAACACTGACTCTTACTCTTAAAAAGGGAATGTTGTATCTTAGACAAGCTCTACCTTTCGCTTGAGTACTACTTTTCTTTTCTGAATTAGTATAAAGCAACTAATTAAAATAGTAGCGTTAAGTGAATACAATTTGTTTTGTAAATTATACTAAAATAGTACTCTCTAAACTATAGGAATAGGAGTTTCGTAAATAACAGTACTTAGTTGCCGCCTTTGTGACTTAATATACAGCAAAATGTTAGGCCTATTTATATTATCTAGTAACAGAGTTGTGAAAACTTTATTCTTTAATATCCTAATAAATATAGTATACAGAGTGTAGAGTAAAGGAGTCTTTTGTATATAGGATAAAAGGTAAACAGAAAGATTTTATCCAAAAGCTCTAAAAAACCAAAACTAACACTTAGAGGGAGGCACTCACAAGAAAGAAAGAATAAATTCTATTTGACCCTTCCTCCATGAGTCTAAGATTACTTGCAAATTGAGATACAGCATTAGAAGTCTTGTTAAGGAACTACTAAATAAAGAAACTTGTTAACACTGTTAAGAAGTCAGGAATTTAGATGAAATAAAGATCACATAGTATAAGCCTCTTAACTTAGGAGGCCCCTATTCTGGTATAAATCTTCGTTAAGGAGAGCCCATATTCGAAATTGAAGGAGTCCTTAATTACTCGATTAGTCAAAATAGACCCCTAACTGATAACTAAAGTTTCCTAAGGGTACCACATTCACTTCACTAACCAAGGTGGAAGCTAGAATGCGGGCTTATTTTAGCAAGTAAGCATATAAACTAATGCAAAAGTTTCGAAAAAGACAAAATCTCGTTTGAAGTGTATAAGGAAATCTTATTATCATAAATGAATAAAGAAAAGCCCTTAGACCTCCGACTGTACACTGCGCGGTCTAGTAAGAAGGGCAGTACTCGAAAACTTTGTAGCTAAATTAGAGAGCAAACTAAATAAACCAAAAGGGGAGCTTCTTGGAGTTCAATACTGAATGAATTCTGTGTCCTTTCCAAAACTAAATGAAACGAGGTTTCTTACAATAAGAAACAAGATGACTCTGTAGTAACTTAAATCTCTACAAACTAGAGCTATCTTCTTGTGAAAAAAGCTAGTAGTGATTTTTCGAGTTTTAAATTATAGGTTTTTAAAGTCTGTATCAAAACGTGGGTGTTCTCATCACAACTAGGAATCCCTTTGATAAACGCAAGTAAAAGCTAAGTCCAACTTCTCTTTCGAATCAGTATAGCTATCCTTCTTCTCTTCTGACACAGCAGCGCAATTCCAATCAGTTGTATTAGTACTTTGACTTTCTAAAAACTAGGACCTGCTTCGGCATACCCCAGCCAATAAGAAGGAGTCTAATAAAGGAACTTACTTGCATGATATTAGTATAACTACAGAGCGGTTACTCACTCTTTAAACTTTTTGTGATAGCCGTGTGTACCCAGTAGGGGCTTTCTATGGAAGGCGGGGCAGCTTCTCTTATCCCGGCGAAAATAATCTACGTGATTTAATTAATATAAGGATCAAATTAAACTTTACCTGTATTTTTAAAAAGTATAAAGATTAGAAAATTGGTTGGGACGGTTGACTTACTACTTAGTTACATGGGTAGAATTTACTAGGTGATCACAGGTTCTAATCTTCCAAGGAGCTGCTAAAAGTTTGGAGTGGGGTAATCAAACAAATTAGATAAATGGATTTCATCATAAGTTTTATGTACAAGAATTGAGTTAGTTCCTCGCTCAAGCTATCTAGTTGGCTTCATTTCGTATATGAAAGAGGATTTGTACTAAAAAATAAGGAAGTGAAATTCTATTTTCTCGATAAAAATAAAATTCTATTAGTATTCCTCCGGATATGGTCCCGCCTTGTGATTTGTTTTGAGATTTGTTTTTGATCCTATACTATTGTCGATACATTAAGCGTAGTTAGTTAGGAATAGGCCTTACAATTTCTGACTGAAGTAGTTAAGGAAATTACCACTAAAAATCAATACAATTCAAATTCTAGCTCTTTAATAGGATTAAAACCGGAGTAACATTATATATAGAATTAGTAAAGCAAATAACGTAATATTCAAAATCCTAGCATAGCCAGGAAAAAAGAAAGGAAGTACCCCTAAGAATATAAAAAAGTACATAGATACCATAACTTGGGTTAAAATAAGAAATGTTCCAGTGTTTTTCCTTTTCCTATAGCCGGGATTCGTATACTATACCCAAAGAGATGAAAATATAAGATTACTTTTAGTAAACTTGCTTTACGCAGCAGGGATTTCTTATGGTTTTTTAATATTATAGGGAGGTGGCATCAAATTGTTAAGACAAAAAGGGGTGTTAATAGTGCCTCTGTCCTTTAATAAAATTCTACATGTCTGGTTCTATATAATAGGTTATACCCCCCTTTGAATACCGAGTGCTGAACCTACTACAGTATACGTAGCTGTATCACATGTGGCTCCGCTAAAGGAAAAAAGGCAAACCTAGGTTCTAACAGCTTATAAGGGCCCTATCCTCTCTATATTGCTAGCTCCAAAGAGAAAAGGGAGATATTATCCCTTAACTAATCTATTGGAAAGCCCGGAGCAATTACATTAAGGAATTAACATGATACCCAGGGAACCCCTAACGATTAGGCAAAGGCATTGACTAATGAATACATAAAGCTAAGTATAAAGTTAAGGAGTTCTTCTTAACCCATGAATTTCTAAGGAAGAGGAATTCTTATTTTCTAGGAGAGGTTTAGTAAATTTTAGTAAAAAAAGGTAGTACTTTATTTCAACAAGTATTTTTGTTAAGAAGTTAGCTCAGCTAGGATTGGAATTTAGAGAAGGTTCCCATTTATTATTATTTTGCCGTGGGATTAAGTCTTTACTATGTGTGCTCTATACTTCCGAACTACAATAATAGAATACAAGTATCTCTTCTCTTGTAGATATCTGTCGTAAGTCTATCCCCTCTCTACCTCCTACCCTCACTAAAGCTCATTCCTAAACCTAAAGAATGAAGTCAGTTAAGATAAGGAAGTCAATTAGCAGTAGATGACTTCTTAGTGTTCCTTTTCGATTTTTAGAGTGTACTCATTAATTCATAAATTACCAAATTTTCTTTAACTATCCAAATAAATAGGAACATAAGGAAAGGATATGCGCGATTTTGACTTCAATAAATGAATCCGCTTATGAACGAAATATATGTGAAAGAGTGACTAGTTGCTCACCAGCCCCTCAA
>JAYMTG010000066.1:0-35991 GCA_036897565.1 Pelargonium exstipulatum | reverse complement strand
CTTCATTAGGAGTGAAGTGCGATGCTGTGCCGGGGCGTTTAAATCAGCTGACTACTTTTATAGATCGCCAGGGAGTCTTTTATGGTCAATGCAGTGAGATCTGTGGAACGAATCACGGCTTTATGCCAATAGTCGTGGAATCAGTTTCAAGAGAAGATTATAGTTCTTGGGTTTCAAATCAACTCTTATTAACATAATTTGGGCGCTAATAAAGGAGGAGGACATTTGACCTATTCCATCCTGCTCCTGGGTCTTTATCTTTCCCAGATTCTGCTTCTTAATACTACACTACTTTTATATCTGTTTGCAAATCGGATATAATATCCCTTTGTTAATAGACGGGGGTAGTGTGTTGTTCATGGAAAGCTTAGGAGCTCGTGAGATTGATCTGAACCAAACTCCCGGGGAAATCCTTCGGGGGGTTGGAACAAGAAATCGCTCGCGAGAAGTCTGAGCTGGCGGAGCTCGAGGCTACTCTGGAACAAGAGCGGGCCCGAGACCGGATTAGACAAAGACAGCAGGCTCTTATCCAAATCCGGGCGCAGCGGGAAAGGGAGCTTTACAACCAAGTTTCGTATGAGCATGGCCTCCCAGAGAAGGGATTTGCTTATACGAGCCCTCCTTTCGTATTTTAGGTAAGTAGATATACTCTACGCCTTAAGCCCGCTCTTTGGTAGTTTTTTTTCGTCCGTAATTCTTTCTCTAAAGAGGATCTGCGAAAGGGACCCATGAGTCAAAGGCACCCTTTTCACTTGGTCGACCCAAGTCCATGGCCCATCTCGGGTTCGCTGGGAGCCTTAGCAACTACAGTAGGAGGCGCGCTGTATATGCACTCCTTTCAAAATGGTGAGAAACTCCTGATCATCGGAATCGTCTCTCTTCTCTATACCATGTTGGTATGGTGGCGCGATGTTACACGGGAATCCACCCTAGAAGGACATCATACAAAAGTCGTCCAATTGGGACTTCGGTACGGTTTCATTCTCTTTATTGTTTCGGAAATTCTGTTCTTCTTTGCCTTCTTTTGGGCATTCTTTCACTCAGCCTTGGCCCCTACCGTTGAGATCGGAGGGCTTTGGCCACCCAAAGGAATTGGGGTCTTAGATCCTTGGGAAATTCCTTTTCTTAATACCCTGATTCTACTTTCGTCAGGTGCAGCTGTGACTTGGGCTCATCATGCTATCCTGGCTGGAAAGAATAAGAGCGCAGTCTTGGCTTTAATAGCTACCGTTTTACTCGCGATAGTCTTTACGGGCTTCCAAGTGTTGGAATATTACGAGGCCCCGTTCAATCTTTCATCTAGTGTTTTTGGTTCTACCTTTTTCTTAGCAACAGGTTTTCATGGTTTTCATGTGATTATAGGTACTCTTTTTTTACTCGTTTGTGGTCTTCGTCAATACTTGGGTCATTTTACGAGTGAGCATCATGTAGGTTTTGAGGCGGCTGCTTGGTATTGGCACTTCGTAGACGTGGTTTGGTTATTCCTCTTTGTGTCTATTTATTGGTGGGGGGGTGTTTAATTGTGCTTGGTCTTAACAGGTGGCGAAGCTGTCACACATACTGAATTCCCGGGCTCGAACTCTTCACTTCGTTCAACCAATATAAACCTTGACTCTGAAGCAAAGAAGGAGGCTCTAATTAGAAGAATTGGAGGAACTGGGAAAGCAAGTACTGACCGGCCTTGACTGATAAAGTTCACCTTCTAAGAAAAAAAAAAGAAGCTATGAGAAAGTTTCTTGTACGCTGGTTATTCTCCACTAACCACAAAGATATAGGTACTCTCTACTTCATCTTCGGCGCCATCGCTGGAGTGATGGGTACGTGCTTCTCAGTACTCATTCGTATGGAATTAGCACGCCCCGGTGATCAGCTACTTGGCGGAAATCATCAACTTTATAATGTTCTAATCACAGCTCACGCCTTCCTGATGATCTTCTTCATGGTTATGCCCGCCATGATAGGTGGTTTTGGTAACTGGTTTGTTCCCATTCTAATAGGAGCACCCGACATGGCATTTCCAAGACTGAACAATATCTCGTTTTGGTTGTTGCCGCCGAGTCTTCTTCTACTATTAAGCTCCGCCTTAGTAGAAGTGGGTAGCGGAACAGGATGGACAGTTTATCCGCCTCTGAGTGGTATTACAAGTCACTCCGGTGGAGCCGTAGACTTAGCCATTTTCAGTCTACATTTATCCGGTATCTCATCCATTTTGGGTTCTATCAATTTCATAACAACCATCTTCAACATGCGAGGACCCGGAATGACCATGCACAGATTGCCCCTCTTTGTGTGGTCCGTTCTGGTTACAGCATTTCTACTCTTACTCTCTCTACCCGTACTCGCGGGAGCCATTACTATGTTATTAACGGATCGTAATTTGAATACGACCTTTTTCGATCCAGCTGGTGGAGGAGATCCCATCCTATATCAGCATCTCTTTTGGTTCTTTGGTCATCCGGAAGTCTATATTCTGATTCTACCCGGATTCGGGATAATCAGTCATATAGTTTCTACTTTTTCGGGAAAACCTGTTTTCGGATATCTGGGGATGGTCTATGCCATGATTAGTATTGGTGTTCTTGGTTTTCTTGTTTGGGCACATCATATGTTTACAGTCGGCTTAGATGTTGATACCCGAGCCTACTTTACTGCAGCTACCATGATCATAGCTGTACCTACCGGAATCAAGATCTTTAGTTGGATCGCCACCATGTGGGGAGGATCCATAGAATTTAAGACACCTATGCTCTTTGCTGTAGGATTTATCTTTTTGTTCACCGTGGGAGGACTCACGGGAATCGTGCTCTCTAATTCAGGACTAGACATCGCCCTACATGATACTTATTATGTAGTTGCCCATTTTCATTATGTACTTTCAATGGGTGCCGTCTTTGCTTTATTTGCAGGATTCTACTATTGGGTGGGTAAGGTCTTTGGCCGAGCATACCCCGAAACTCTAGGTCAAATCCATTTCTGGATCACCTTCTTCGGAGTGAATTTAACCTTCTTTCCTATGCACTTCCTGGGTCTCGCAGGTATGCCACGTCGTATACCTGATTATCCAGATGCTTACGCGGGATGGAATGCTATTAGCAGCATGGGTTCCTACATCTCTGTAGTCGGTATTTGCTCTTTCTTTCTAGTGGTCACTATGACATTAATTAGTGGAAAGAAGCAAGTCTCTGCTGCCAATCCTTGGGCTCTTGACGAGAATTCCAACACTTTGGAGTGGTTGATCCAAAGCCCTCCTGCTTTTCATACCTTTGTAGAACTTCCTACGATCAAGCATACTAATGAGTAATGCAAGGGGACTATTAGGCCCAAGAAGAACTACCAAGATCAATCTTCCCTTTTTTGTACGAGTGTCTTTTCTATCCCGATTCACAGCAGTAGGAAGAATCAGCCTCCCCCACTAAGCTCTCCCTTCTTTCCAGCGCATAAGAAATTTCCAAACGGGGCAGAAACCGCTTTATCTAGCGCTTTTGGTTCCGTTTGTTCTATCTTATCTGTTACTTGTTCTTTAGTCTTTATCGCAAACATCTGACTTTTGAGTTCTCTTCTTCCTTGTACTATCTGGAATTGTAAACCTAGAAACAATAGAGCAGGTGATAAAAAAATTTCTAATGAATTAGTGATTTTCTAGGATCAGATAAAATCTTGTCGGAAGTGAGAAATCCATCATAGAAATAGCCCTGGATAAAATGTTGGAAGGGGATCCTAGTAAATATTTGATAGGGTTTTATATTAGTTTTAGGACTCCGTGCCTTGTGTTATGAAGCTTATCAGTAATGCGGGATAAGACCTTATGCGTATATGAAGCGGTATACCCTACCGAGTTCACCTTCTAGTTGTAGAGGTCGCATTAACCGTATGAATTTCTTATTGATAACACAGGAAACTGCGCTAACAACTCCTGCTTCTCACCTACCTTTTTGTTTTAGATTCTTCTTCTTTCATAGACTGAGATGATTCTGCACTTCTGCTCTTTGTCTTACTTGTTAGACTTCTTGTACTCTTACTCTTCTTTCGTAGACTGAGATTCTGCATCTCTGTATTCCTTTGCTGTTTGAATTGACTTCTTGTTCTTTCTACTTCATACTCTTAATCTTTCTTATACTTCTTTGAGTAGTTTTCTTTTCTTTCTTATGAGCTTTAGTTTTCTTTTTATTACTACTTGCTATACCTGCCCTATGAGCTATAATACTCTATACCTGTATTGTTGTACCCCTTCTTCTTCTTGTAGCCTTTAGATATCTTAGATATAGTAGCTTTTGTCTTAGTCTTCTCTTATAGTCTTTTATAGTATTGAGTATTGTATTAGGTTTCTTTAGGAGATAGAGTCTTTGTACTAAGCAGCTTATTATAGACAGAGCTTATACCTAGAGAGGTAACGGTTAACAGTAATAGGAAGAGATATACCTACACTAGGGAAAGCAGTAAGTAATGGAGTCTTTATTATAGTATAGTTTTTAGTGTTTATAGGTTAAGGCGGTATCCCTTAATGTGCTATGAGAGAGCGAGGTAATTCCTTATCTTTTGTGATAGTATCCGTCTTACCAATAGATAATACCTGTATACGCACCACCAATACATGCTTCGGCTTATTTGCTTTTGTTTTCATTGGTTTTAGATTCTGTATCCTTTGTATTTGTAGGATTAGAAGCAGAAGGAGGAGAGCAGTAGACATAGTAGGCATAGGAGGAGCTATAAGAGTTGTAGGGGTAGAGGACTAGGAGGTAACAGGATGAGTAGTCAGACCTATACCTCTTCTAACTGATAGGGGAAGTAGGTACGTAAGCTCTGTAGTAGGTATTGTAGCTGTGAAATTACTGGGTATAGTTGTTAGTTTAGGAGAGAGTCTTCTTGTACTATGCAGTTTATCAGTTGGGAAGGTAGAACCCTAGGGAGTGTGGGAGCAGCTAGTCAACAGGTCTTCCCAAATCGACTATTTCAGTCAGAATGTCAGAGTTTTGCTGCTATGCTAGACTCCTTTTTTGTTTTCGTTGAAGTCCCTTCCCTAGGTCAATCCCCTTTTATCACTTTTCCACATGGCTGGACTGCTTTTTCACGAAAAAACAGGCCTTACTCTTTATGTTGGGAAACTTCATTTTTTGACATGTTCAATTTCGACCCTGGTCAAAAGTCTCAACCCTATTTTGTTTATAGGACTGGTACCAAGTTTTGAAAAAGGAGTCGGCCCTTATACGTCAAAGTACTCAAACTTCTCAAAACCACTCTAAAATAGGCACCTTGCCACCCTTTTATTGGGAAGTGCTTTGGTTTTCCTGGAGGTCATTCAAAGAGTTGCTCTTTTGTTTCCAATTCTAAGGCGGATAAGCTAAACTAGGAGACAAGGTTGGTTTCTTTTTCCTTGCTTGAGTTTGGAGATTCTAAGGAGGGTCTAGCTAACAAAGCAAAAGGGGTTTGATTCTCAATCAACCTATAACTCTTATAACTCTGTAATCCATTCAATTGAAAAGAGAAAGATTGCAAATGTTGGTGCTAAAGAGTTCGAATAAGGAGGCTCTAAATATTCGATATTCTAGATAGTGCTTGTGGTATTCTTTGAATTGATAGGTGAGCTGCTTCCACAAGACAGTGTATAGTAAGCCCGAGGGTTAGTGAGTGAATTGGGATTTGAGTCAAAAGGAGGAAATGTCTGAAATCAAACGTCAAAGTATAGCTTACTTTTTTTTGAAAGTCAGGAGGTAAAAGAGGTAGATTTCCTGGTCTGCCCTAATCCTATAAGACATAGTTTCATGGGATTAGGTTTGAGTCTTTCATTTTTCTTATTCTTGATTTGTATTTTAGTTTGATTCTTATTATTAGGAGTTAGGAGGAACATTAGTAAGATAAAAGATAAGATAGGAGCACGGGCAGTAGTAGAAGTAGGGACAATTGGAGGAACGGGCTATAACTAACTAATAGGGAGGCGGGAATGGAGCTACTAGATTCTATTTATAGGATACTAGGTTTGGTTTCTTAATCTTAAATCTTAATAGGTAGATTTGGTTTATAAGAGATAGGTTAGATAGAGTTCTATTATAGGTATAGTTGTTAGTTAGTTGTTCTTGTTTGTATATAGTCAGTGTGGTTGAAGGTCTATTCCCTCCTTGTACTATGGAGTTTATCAATAGGGAGGGGTAATTCCTTATCTTGTTGTGATAGTATCCATCCTCAAGACTAAACGTTTAGGAGGTTGTTGTAGTGTTATAGGTTAGCATTGATAGCATAGGAATACGCACCAGCAAACACTTACTTGACCTAACTGAGTTACTTGTTGCTGCTTTATACTCTTCATCATTGTCTTACTTGTACTTGCTTTAGTAGGTTCCGTACTCTATATCTTCTTCGTATTCCGTTATAGTGCTCTTCCTGTAGCTTTGAGTTATTGTACTTATCTTAGTATTCTTAATAGTTAGTATTGGGTAATAGGTATAGTAATGGATATAGTTGTCTTATAGTTCTTTATTTGTATTAGTTGTTTAGTTAGTCAGTATAAGGTTGACTTCTTCAATGGGTTATGTAGCTTATCGTTATAGATAAGAGTTCCTTAGAAGTATTGGTTAGTCAATGGGTATCCCCAAACTCCTATCTTTTCGGAAAGTTTATATGAAAATAGAAAAAAGAGTAGTACTTTCACCACTATATGAATCCTACCTTTTTCTTCAAATTTGGACCTTCAAGCCTTCTATTGGAAACTTGTTTTTTGACTTGTCAGAATTCGACTGCGAGAAACTCAAGCCGATTTGAACTAACAGAAGCTTCCAAGTTACTGAAAAAGCAGGATCGCTCTACGTGGAAAATGAATAAAGCCCGTTTTAGCTAAGGGATCGGTATCCAGTTTTGGAAAAAGTAGGAGCGCTATATATGGAAAATCAATAAAAAAGGATTCAAACGGGCAGAACGGGACCCTTTTTAAGTATACGCGCAAGCGCTTGAGCGAGCAAAATTGCATAGGGGGATAAGAATGACTGACTTATATAGAAGAACTCGGAATCTCGTGACTCGAAGTGAATAATCCATTAGCTGCCTGACTTTACCAATCAAGCCCTGGTGGAACTGTTTTCTTCGACTCGCGAGTATACAGATACGGATCTAGGCTTATCGAAAAAGTGCTTGTCCTGTCAGAAAAGGCCCCAGTCCTGGCTGACAGAGAACAAGTGGAGACTCGCCACCTGGGGAGACCAGCCTTTTGCTAGTGTTCATTTCGAGAAAAGACATTCTCCTTTAAGCCTTATTGAAGTCTTGTTTGGTTGCGGGGCGTTGCCTCTTTAGGTAATGCTCTTTAGAGTTCTATGCCGAGTCAAAATGAGAAAGAATTTCCCTAAAGTAAAGCGAATGAAAACCACCATACTGGGATCTATAAGGCTTCTACGCAGGAAATCCCTTTTTAGGTGAACACTAGCTAGAAGAACAAATACTAAAGTCTTACCTTATCCACTTGGGGCATCGCTAGCTGACTTTGGGTCGTAGACTCTTCCTCAATCATTGGTGTCAACCAGGAAGCTTGCTCGAGATCATTCCGAAGAAGAATTCTTGGACGGCTAGAACTGGTCGTAATTGCCTATTGTCTGAAAGGCCTGTCAGTAGCTTGGCAGATACAAACACTCAACTCAAATGATGCAGGCTGCAAGAATCCCTGCTTGAGTGCCAAAGGGAGATAGAACACTTCTTCAATAGGCAGAGGGATTTGGTTTTGAAAGGGCGACTGCCAATCAAGTTGACCCGAGTTCCAGAAAAGAAGAAAGCTGTACCCTCTGTTGGTATCGAGGGAGGCTATCCTAGTCGTTTTGGTTGTCTTTCTTTGACAAACGAGCGATTGAGAGGCGTTGCAAGAGGAGGTAGGTTGTCCAAAGCTAGCGAAGAGTCCTAAAAGCCAAACTATCTGAGTTTCCTAATAAGGAAAAAGAGCACTTTGATCTACTATTTGATCAACTAAAAGTGCCCCCCCTTTACCCCTATTTGGAATGAGGAAAACTTGGGTTCTAGGGCGAAAAAACCGATGCTAGGCGAACAGGGGACCCTCCATTTTTTTTACGTACTTTTTAGGAAATTGAAACAGGTTTTCATCTACTTATTAGGCCTTTTTGGGATTCGCACCCTTAAAGTATCCACTAATTCCTTCATTTATTAAGTTTGGTATAAAAGCAGGACTCCCCTATTTGTTTTGCTGCAATGTGCCTTAAATAAATGTCTCATAACGGACGTTTCCACAGGTAGGCGTATTACTTTTCGGGTTGCTATCGATAAAGGGCATTCTGGGTACAAACATTAGGGTCGGCACCTCTTTTTTAGACCTCAAAACGGTAACTTCCCGTGTTTCGATTGAAATCAGGTTTGGAACACAAAAAAGCCAATTTGACTCAAACCCGGTGGGCAGAACATTCTGGGAGGACTTTGAGGCTGATTGGTTCTTTACCTGTCGTTTTGTGTTTTTAAGAAGAGAAATGCCAAATTAGACCGGGTGCCCTTTTTCTTGATTTTCGTGCTTTTTTAGCGTATTTTAGTGGATTTTGCACACTTTATTTTGACGAATAAAATAGCTTAGGCATCAGGTTGGGTTACCGTATACACATAGGCGCAGGTACCTTATAGGACAGGGATTTTCTAGGCTTGGTGGGAGGGATTTTATTGGGATGGTAGGCTGGGATAGCCAGATAGGGAGCTCTGAATACCCCCGAGTCAAGGGGCTTACCCTGAGGGAGGGTGCAGTAGAGTAAGAGTAGTTTAATCCGTATACATAGGTACGCACAACCAACTTCTTAGTCTTTGACTTACTTGTTTTCATTTTTTAATTCATTCTTTTTATTTGCTTAAATTGTTTTAGATTCTGTACTCTTTGTTTGACTTCTTTTCTTTGACTTATTCCTTATATTAGGAGTTAGGAGAGGAACAGTATGGAGAGTCAGGGTTCTAGCAAGGGAGCTATAGCTATACTGTTAATAGGGCTAATAGGAAGCTAAGCAGGTATGCAAATAGGGGTGGAGCTACTAGATTATAGCACTTGATAGGAGTTTCTTAGTATATCTAGTTAGTTGTTCTTGTTTTGTATAGAAGGCTAATACATTACCTCTTTGTGTTATGGAGCTTATCAGTAGAGAGGATAGTGCCTAGGAGATCTAGAATATAGTCCATGTTATCGAGTCTAGTTTAGGAGGTTGCTATAGTATAAGTGTTTGTTTGAGATAGGGCATAGGCAGCACCAACACTATCATACTCTTCTTGACTTCTTTGTTTTTTAGTGATCTTTGATAGCTAGCTAGACCTTACTTAGGAGTGTTTAGAGACTTCTTTATTCCCGATAATAGGGATTGTAGCACTTGTCGAAGCGGAAGACCTTTGCAAGTAGAGTTGAAGGCTAGTGCTGCTTGTATTCTTGGTAAAGCGAGAAGTTGGTTTGGGGGTATTCACTCTTTGCTTTCACGGTTATCTTTATAAGAGGTAAAGGTCCTATTCTATAATATAGAAAAGTGAACTAACTGGTTCGATGGTAAATAAGGTAAAAGGAATTTTCTGAGCAAGTTTAGTGGAAGCAAGTCAAGATAAACTTTCATTGATGCTAGAAAGTCCGATCGGTTTAGCAGTTTAAAGGAGTCAAATAAATAGCTTAGGTCTAAAGGGTTTTAGGAGATTCTATTGTTCGATATTCTGAGTTGAAATACCTAGAATTTCCTTAGAGTTTGACATTGACTGTAAGGCAAATCTTTCTCTTTGTTGTAGCACGAAGTACTTTTTTAGTTTTTGTTATGAGGGAAATCCTTTGCAAGTGTTGTTTTAGAGTCCTAAGAATTTCTAGTTCTTGATAGATAGTTTAGGAGAATTCTTAGAGGTTTCAGTTGTTTTACTAGAGTAATTCTTTGTATCTTAGCTGTCCGTCTTCTTAGCAGTAATCCCTTGTGTAGGCAAAAGAGTTCTATGGTATCGCCCAGAGAGTTTAGTCTTACGTAACGAGATAACTCGGATTTACTAACCTCGGATTTTGACTTCTTGTACATGCCGAATCGGTTTTTCTTAATCTTCTCTTCCTTATCCAAAGACTAGAATAGAAAAAACCCTATTATTTTAGATCCAATCTTTGCAGGAACCCGCTTTCCAACCTAACAAACTTCTAAATAATCCACTTGCCAATCAATCAGTACCCACTAAGTAAGGATGAAAGCTGCTGGGATTCTTAAAAGGTCTAGGTATTTTGAAGAGAGTTAATAAGTTTTTTACTATAAACTCCTAAGGAGACTAAACAGGTAAATAATAACTAAGTTAAGGAATCACAAGAGGTCATGCAGAACAAAAGATTTGGGTAAAAAAGATTCTAGTTCTAGTCAAAGAATTTCCGTTCAGTAATGAAGTCAAGGCGATACAAGAGTAGACTTTCATACATATCCTGTTTGTTTAGTATCCGAAATAGATAAAGAGAATCTATTCGATAAACTTTCAGAGGTAAACAATTCAGGACTTTCTGACTCAAAGGCGGTAGAGGACTTCCCTTAGCAAAGCAAGCGTCTAGCGCTTTTAGGTTGAGGTTGTTTAACAATAGGTCAACGATTTACGAGGCAGAAGTTCTTCTTTTTTCTTATTGTTACTCTCTCTGGATGCCTGTCTTAAGAGCTTGACTTCTCTGGGCTCTACCTTGGCAACGGACCTGACTCATAGCTATAATGTTACTTCGCTTCCTTTCTTTAGAACTCTATCTAATTCCCTGTCTTGTGAAGCAGTACTTGACAAAAGAAAAACCTTGCAAAGCGTCCCTACAATAGGTTAGCTTTATTAATTGAAACGAAGGAGCAGACGAGAGGAGCAACTACTTAATCCAAGAAACCACTTTCCTGTAAAATATAAGAAATCAAACAGGAATACAGATTCAGTAAGATAATGCCAATGTTATTATCCAGCGTGTCATTGGGGGTACCGATTAAGGTGTTTGGATGAATTCCCCTAAAACAGATAGATATATCTGCCCTTAGATCTTCTTTTGCATAAATTTAGAATTGAAAGAGGTATACAAATTGAGTTTCTTTTACTTGTATTACATATTATGGTAAAAAGCACCCTCTTAGAGAAACCTATAATCCGCTGTTGTACAGGAAGCCTTAAATAGTCATGTAAATAAAGAATAACATAGTATATGTACCAAATAAAGCGTACGTGCACCCTTCAATTGAACCTACCTTTCTTAACAAGGATACACCCGAATATAGCTAAATAGAAATTCGTATTTAATATAGAGAATTTTGACTTTACTGTTACTAGAGAGATAGGCTCTTTTACTAGGAGAGAGCAAAAAACCTATTTTTGTAAATGTAATTGGATCATACGAGTTACATGGATCAAGCCTTATCTATATACAGGTCCATTTGCTTTCTTATTCCTAACTTCCCTCCTATACCTCTCTCCTCTATCTTATCAGTCTTCCTTCATAACTTTGGAGCTATAGCTTTCTTAGTGACACTCTTCTTGTGGACTAGACTCTTATAGGTCTTATGCGCTAAACAGCCTGAGGGTTATGAGTGCTTTGTAGCCCGCAGTTAATGTACCTATTGTCTGACCTATCTTGTAAGGAGTTCTTATACTTCTTCTTAGTTACTAATGGAATAGATAGTAAATATTAGTTAATAGGTCTTTATATGAAATGTCTGAGTCTTAAGGGATATTCCCGCATTTGTTCTTATCATTAAAGGGCAAGTGCTAACTTGGAGAAGGTCCGCTTTGACCCCTTTCATCCCAATCAAGATTGAGGTAAGGCATAGAATGATTTGAAAAGGCAGAGTGAGTTCTAGTTCTAAGTTACAGCTAATAAAGACAAGCTTGACCTTGCTTTTCGCAATCTCTTAGGTCTTAGAATCCAGGGGAAAGAGGCAAGGTTTATCTTGAGTCGGCTTTTAAAAGGACTGAAAGAATTCTCGGTATTAAGAGTTCTACAGTTCTATAAAGGGAATACAAAAGAAGAAGAGTCAGCTACAGAAGATAGAGATTCCGATTATAGGTAAGAGTCAGGCTTTCTAAAGGGATTTCCTCCAATTCAAATTAGAGCCTCCTTATTTCCTTCTTAGATTGGTTATAAGAATTGGGCAGACTTCCTTAGTTAGCTTTAAGGGAGATTTCAGTTGGTTAGGACATGAGATCTTCACTTGGACTAGAGCTATTTGACGGGATCCTTGCAAGAGAAAGCTTTATAGGATTATTAGGAATTGTAACGTATTGATAGTACCCACAGTACAGATGCATTGTAGTTGGACTCGGAACCATAGGCAGCGTTGAAACTTTGGCCTGAGTCACCATGATCAGTTAGTAAAGTGTGTTGGGTTCTAAGAGGATTATCAGGAATTAGAGGCTTCCTTAGTTAGAGAGCTCAGTCGGAGTAGGTTTATTAGTTGAGGGATGAAACTAAGCTAATCAAGCGATCTAAATAGAATCTAATCTCAGAGTAAGTGGAATTGGTTAAGTATGTAGGAGTGGAATATGTACTGTCAGTGATGCTCGCTAGGCCAAGTCATGTGTTGCTTGTAAGGGTGTAAGCTGCCGACGATAGGTGAGTAGGTCTTATCGGTACACTGTCTGGAGAGTAGGCTAGCTCGGTGGATGCTGGTTAAGGTTAAGGGTAGGTTGGTGCAAGTAATGGATGTGGAATAGTTAATAATATAACCGTAGGAAACTTATTAACCATTAACCCACTCTTACTAAGAAGGAATGAATGCACTTACTCGCTAAAGAAGGAATGCTAACCACTGTGTCAGTCGAAAGTCAATCCCAGAGTAAGCTACAACCTGCTTCTGTAATTCCCTGTGTGAATCCCAATGCCAAAGGCGATAGAAGCTAAGGTCCTGTTGTTAGCAACACTAGCTAGGATGGTAGGACACTCTGAGCCGATGGTACTAGTATGCTAGTGAATGTCGGTCAGTTCTTTCTCTTAGGGATAACTACTAAGCAAACTGTCAGTATATTTAGTAAGCATTTCCTAAACAGTAATAACCACCAGCTGCTAATGGAATGCAAGTCCTTGAAACCTAGGATCCCACCCAAACTGTAATCCCTCATCCTTAACTAAGCCTCTGCTAAAGGTATTGAAGGATAAAAAGACATAACTAAGTGAAATCAAAGTCTTTGAAAGCGGATTGTATCCTGTAAAACCTATACTCCAAATGTAGGAAAACCCTATCAACCTAGGAACACAAAACACAAGTAGACAACCTAGCATCTTCTCTACCTTACTGTCCTAGACCCAGATACTCTCAAACAAGCAGAACCTGAGCCTAGTTCTATTCCTTTCCTTTGAAAGCTACTTTATGGGCTAGAAAGAAGAACAAGAGAATTCTGAGTACCATATCTTTGTGGTTAGTGGAAACAACTCGAACTCAAGAACTCCGCGAATACCCAGTAGAAAGACCTAGGACTAGACAACTCTATGAAACTGGGATCACAAAGCACTCTTTCTAGGTTAGACTTGTCCCTCTGAGTCTCTTTCTTTTAGTTAGAAGCAGAAAGACCTAAGAAATGCCGACTTCTCTCAGAAACTCTTCCGCTCTTTGTTTTAAAAATGTATCCAATTCTAACTTTTTCTCCTTAGTCAATCCACCCTTATCTAACAGAGATTGTAGAAGCTCAGGTTTGATAGATGACAGAATCTCTCTTTCATATTGTGCGATTCGGGCTAAAGGCATGCGATCACAGAAACCATTCACAGCTGCATAAATCACTAAGATTTGTTTCTCGATTGGAAGTGGTGCATATTGGGCTTGTTTCAAAACTTCAGTAAGCCGTGCACCTCTATTAAGTAAGGCCTGAGTGGCAGCATCAAGGTCTGATCCAAATTGAGCAAAGGCCGCAACCTCGCGATACTGGGCCAATTCCAGTTTCAAACTACCGCAAACTTGTTTCATAGTTTTTAACTGAGCAGCAGAACCTACGCGACTCACGGATAAGCCGACGTTAATAGCAGGACGAATACCACGATAAAAGAGCTCTGTTTCCAAACAGATTTGACCGTCGGTAATAGAGATGACGTTCGTAGGAATATAAGCAGAGACATCTCCCGCTTGCGTTTCAATCACAGGCAAGGCTGTTAAGCTACCAGCGCCTGTCTCGTCCGAACGTTTAGCCGCTCTTTCCAATAGGCGGGAATGCAAGTAGAAGACATCACCTGGGAAAGCCTCACGGCCTGGCGGTCGGCGTAATAATAAAGACATTTGGCGGTATGCAACTGCTTGCTTACTAAGATCATCATAGATGATTAAAGCGTGCATTCCATTATCTCGAAAGTATTCTCCCATGGCACAACCCGAGTAGGGAGCAAGAAATTGGAGAGGAGCTGGATCTGAAGCAGTTGCTGCTACAAGAATCGTATAAGATAAGGCACCCGCTTCTGACAGAATTTGAACTAATTGGGCCACAGTTGAACGTTTCTGTCCCACTGCAACATAGACACAATACAAGATTTCAGTCTCAGAAGTCGCCCTCGAATTCAGTTCTTTTTGGTTTAAGATGGTATCGATAGCAATGGCAGTCTTTCCAGTTTGGCGATCACCAATAATCAGTTCGCGTTGACCACGACCGATAGGAACCAAACTATCCACCGCTTTTAAGCCAGTCTGCATAGGCTCGTGCACTGATTTACGTTCAATAATACCTGGCGCTTTCACTTCCACACGACGGCGATCGTGAGCGCTTAATGAACCCTTACCATCTATAGGCAAGCCCAGGCCGTCCACCACACGACCTAAAAGCGCTTTACCCACTGGAACATCCACAATTGAGCACGTGCGCTTTACAATATCACCCTCTTTGATTTCGGTATCACTACCGAAGGCAACAATTCCTACATTTTCGTTCTCAAGATTAAGCGCAATCCCTTTCACACCACTGGCAAACTCCACCATTTCACCGGCTTGAATCTGGTTCAAACCTGAAACACGCGCGATACCATCGCCCACAGAAAGCACTCGACCTATCTGATCCAGTGCAATCTGATTCTCAAAGTTACTAATTCGATCCTCAAGTAGTCTACTAAGCTCTGATGTTTTTGAACGGAATTCCATCTTTATCCTATACCAGTTTTGAGGAAGAAAAGAATGACCTGATTAATCAGCACTCAATTTGAAAAACAAACAAGAAAGAACAAAGACAAATGGAACTTGAACCAGCGACCATTAGGCGAAAAGCCCAACGTTCTACTACTAAGCTATATTCCAATAAATGATAAGACTGACTATAACCAGAGTCATTCAAAAGGACCTATTCGCTTTCTACTAAACTACATTGCAAAGAATGAGCTCAATCTATTTGTATATAGGATAAAAAGAAAACGGAAATGGACAAGAGATTCTAAGCTTTTTTAACGAAATCAATTCTTTAGTAATTAAGGAAAAAGCAAATATCAAACATAGATAATGAAAGCATCTCAAATTGGGGATCCTAACCTAGCGTCGGGTCTAAGCGGGTTTGAACTTGCGATCACTCTTTGGGATTCTTATGTCGTCTACATTCTATAGAGGAGACTATTAGCAGTGCAATCTTATATTTTAACTGTCAGTTATAGCGAAAGGAATAGATCCTGAACATATTACTTTCTAAGTGGTACCTACATTAGTTCAAGAACAAACTTCCAGTCTCTTTTATCCAGAATGAAAATGAATTTGAATAGGAATTCTTGGAGGAATGCCGGACCTAATCAGGACTATGCTCCAGTACCGGATACAGAGAATGAGCCGAATAATTTCTTAACAAACAAAGCATCCGGAGCTTTAGAGAATCTGCTACTTGCTTAGCATCTTGGAAAAACTAAGGATCCTATGTATTATGTAATTCATTTCTTAGTCCTATAAAATAAAATCGAAATTGTAATACGATGCCCATTACTAAGGGTTTCTTTATTAGAAGGTAATAAACTCCTATGAAACATGTCACTTTATCCCATAGCCTAGCTAAAACTCCACTACACAAGCGTCTGACTAGTCAAACATGATACATCCTAAAAACTAGAATACCTGCACAAACTTTCATAAACCCAAAAACCTTTTAATGAAACACAAATTGAAAGTATCAATGTATTTTCTGCGGTAAATGTAAAAATGCAAACAAACTAAGAAGCTCTTTCTTGCTTGGTCTATTGTTAGTCGCCTCATTAGGATTAGGGTTTCACTTAATATCAAATAACATAAATAGAGTTGATTATGAGTATTCTAAGATATACCAAAAGTAAGAGGCACTTTTTCCTTACCCCATCTTACACTCCTAGAGGGGGAGTAAGAAGGAACACTGATGAGCGGCAGTTAACCTGTTTTTTGTTTTTCAATTTTGCATCGACAGATCAAGGTACAGTCGTAAGAGCGGTCGCGGGTTCGAATGCCGCATAAAGGGGTATAGTAATTAAATAGAGCTGAACACAGAAACAAGCTTGTTTAAATACATATCCTAATAGTAGCCATGTGCAGCAAGAGACTTACAGTAAGAAAAAAGGGAGTATCCGTATTAATAATGAGAGATCTCCAAGCTAGCTTACTGGGGCCTTTTGTAACTCCCTCGTGAAGTTTTGAAGAATTATGCATAGTCGAGATAAGGAATTGCCCCCGGCTTCTCAAAAAACTAAAGCAAGTTCTTGGATACGGAAATCTAGTACATCTTTCTCAGATTAGTTTGCAACAGGGTCCATAAGAATGTAATTTATACGTCTCTAATACCAGACAGCATTTCTTCCACCTAAGACTACTGCTTCTACACAGCACCTGTATTCTTGTCCAATAAACAAAATAAAGATTCATCTTATACTCCAGTATCCTAATTTAAAAAAGTATTTTGCTTTTTAATTGACTAGGTCTCAGATAAGGACTTATCCTATCAGAAGTTTGACTAATGCTTTGTAATTCCTACAAGGGAGAACAAGTACTGGGTAGAAGTGCCTTACGCCTATCTAGCTTAGTTTTTATACAGAAAGAAACACTTTCTTTTGACCGTGAAAGAATAAGTCATCAACCATTCCTTATTTATTGAACATCCTCGTATTTCGGTGGTTTATTCACATATCATAAATAGGCCTAAATCCCCCCCTGGTAGCCCTCAGTAATGGATACCCCTTTTGTGAGTTCTGATATTTCTTCTCTAATTATAGAATGAACGAGAACCTCTTATCAAAGGGTGTACCCTTCTTTTTTAAAGAAAGTCCAGCCAAAAGCTATTATAAGCAGTTTTTTACTAAAAAAATTGTCGTAGTAAAGTAAAGAATTCCCGTAATTCTTCTAGGCTATGCAGCTCTTTTTTCTGCCTATTCCAAGGTCTCGTCTGAAGCTAACGGGATCTTGTTCTCAAGGTTAGTAGCATACAGGGACTTCTTATCTTCACAAGGGGCTCTTATATAAAAGGATGCTTAAAAAAAGAAGTTAGTGAACGGAGAATTATCAGGAGCAAACCAATTGTTGGATTATAAAGGGATCCCTTATTTTAGGCTTTGAAAAGGCATCTACTATTAGGATATTATTTTACTACTTATTTTCCACAGGTCTTTACTCCAGCTGATCTAGAAAATCTTATTAGATAGATTGAAATTCTTAAATATATAACACAAAAGTTGGACGCATTTTGATTAACAGTGCTTTTAGTGCAACAATCAATCCTATACATAGTTATATGAAATTGAAAGAGTCTCCTTTTAAAGCACCGAGATCCAGCAGAGTACTCGCTTTTTAATCTTGTCTGAGATCCCCTTCTTAATCCGGGTAAATTGGATACGGATATACACAGATATAATCTCATTTCCTCAAAATTGAGAGTACTTGGTATTCTCCAGAAGGACCCCTACTATAGATTATTTACGAGTGGACTTGAACCACGGACCCCATTTTTGTTAGTTTTTGCTCTACCAGATGAGCTATCTGAACCTACCAGAAAAGCCTATCGACAAGTTCTATATTCTATACAACTCTATATGATTTTCTATCTAAATCTAAGTGATTCCAAGTTTTAATGTAAATCTTCGGCACAATTCATTACAAATTTTATTCTTGTAATGTTACAGAAAAGCTTTAGCTTATATGTTTTTTGGGGCTTTAGTTAGCTAAAAAAGAGCTCTTCTTTACCTATACTAGTTAGAAAATGGATTCTTATAGAGTTCAAATCTTAAATAGATAGGCGCATTTCCTTGACTTTACTATTACTAAAATACTATTAAGAACACTTCTATAGAATTAAGCAGATTTTCCTAATTATTTTATTCTTTATAAACATTTGTAAACACCCCACTATACCTATTTCCTTTTTCCAGGGTTCCCGTATTTAAGATTCTACTTAAGTATTGAAAATCTTAGTTACAAAAATTCTTTCTATAATTAGTGGTGCAAAAGTTAGACTTTAAGCTAATGAAATTGGATAAGAGTTTATTCGATTGTTCGTTTTGGCGTTACTAACTTTTTGTGTAATGTCTCTGTCTTTTTTTTATTGAAAGTTAGAAATTAGTTTTTAGCGGGGATCCTGCTCGGCAATATCTTTGGGGTTGGTTCAATCATCCTTCCGTTTGGGCATTATAAATTCTATAAGGGTATTTTATGTTCTAATTTGCAAGTTTCTGGATTCAGGAAATGGTAAACATTTTACAAGCCTGGGAGTAGGAAGTACTTTTTTCTTAGGAAGGTATCTGAGGAAGTTGTACCTTAAGGTTTTAGCTTTCTCCTTATTGTAAATTGGTAAAAGAACCCTCTTTGTAAATTGCCTACGAGTTTTTTCATTAACTCTTTAAATCAAGTTAATAAATTCCAAATCTTAAGCCTCTATGTCGTGTATTAAGCTGCTTTTAAAAGGGCCATTGAAGCCTAAAAGATACTTGAAGGAAAGCTCTGATCTAATATTTCGGTCTATAATACTAGTTGGTGCGTGCGGCCTTGCCTTAAAGTTTCCTGTAATACGGCTTTCAGGGGAAAAGCAAGCTACTGAAGCGATTTCAGAGGGGTCCCAATATAAAAAGGGGTTTTTCTTTCCTTGTTTGTAAGGGTTCAGTTTTCAAGCCAAGAACAAAAGCCAAACCAGTCGTAATATCTTAGAGAAATACGAAATCACTTATCTTAAGTCAAGTCACATAAGTATTAAAGAAGGTTTAGGACTCCCTATTCTAATTATAGAATCAGTAAAGATTGAGTGGAACGGGATCTGGTTTATATAGTCTCCTCCTTAGCTGGATATCCATGTAGTAAGTTTTCGATTACATTACTAAGAATAATCCGTGGATACTTTATTATTTCAGCAAAAATGTATTGACCTGACTCGGCTTGAACTATTTCTTACTCTACACATACATCTAAAACTTTTGTTTTTACAACTATAATTAGGTTTACGCTTCAGCGGGATCCTTCTTTTTTGAAAAAGCCTCATTTGTCTTTTAATAAAAAAGTAAAAACTTGGGCAAATAGGGACTCCTAAGTCATTGGCAATGCGCGTTTTTGTCCAAGCAAGGAGTCATGGAGGCCGCAAGCAGTGACTAACAGGAATTCTATGGAATGCCTTACTAAGATATTTATAGCAGTCTAATTAACCCGCCAGCGAGAACACTGTATTAAATTCAAGTGGGTAGATCCCGAGTTCCTGGAGTTGGCGTGCAAAGGTTCGAGCCCTTTTACTCAAGTATCAATGACTTTGTAAAAGAATGTTTCTCAGGTATGCCTACTATGACATGATTCAACTTCTGACTTTCATTCCTAACCCATAAGCTGAAAACCAACCGTACTTCTTATCTTTCTAGGCCTTTCCTTTAAAATGGAAAACTTGAAATACCGGATACTATAAGACACTTTTTTGTAAAAGATTCCTGTCCCTTAAATACCAAATCTAGCGACTCTCTAAAAAAAAAGAGTAGCTTAAAACTTCACTTTCTCTTAATTCTTAGAAACTCTCTCAAGCAATCATATTCATTTCCATTTATTCATTCTTTGATTTCTAGCATCCCTGCCTAGTTAAGAGAATCTCTAAGAGAGTACCTGACAAGAAAAAGATCCATGTAAAAAGCAAAACTGCAAGAACTTTCTCCATATGAGTAGCCCCTATTGTATTACCCGGAACCACCCCAAAAACTCTAAAATTATTGACTCAGTCTTTCTTTATTAATGTTTTTCCCAAGCGGGAGTGTCTAAACCATGCATATGACGAGCCCTTTATGAATTCTATTAAATCAAATTACATAAAATATGTTAAAAATAAGAGATTAATATAACACTCTAAATATTTAAAACAAGGATATGTCATTTTTAAATTACCCATTTCTGGGAATACCAGGTAAGCAGTGTGTTATGGCGGAGAGTACAGTTATTCCTAATAGGGGCTCTCCATAGAAAAGAAGCTCTTGGATAATACTCTCGTATTAAGAAAAGGCGGCTAATACAGCTGAATCCCCGTTTCTTAACGTATACTTTGAATCTATAGGGTCTCAATTAAAAAGAAACTTCTACCAATAAAATCAGTTTTTCCAAAGACATTTAATTCATTTTTAGTGTACTCCGCTCAAGATTCTGAAATACCCAGGTATATTAAGTATAAACCCCCTCTTTAAACATAGAAGCCTTTCGCTTATTCATAGGACTATAAATAATGCAGGGTTCCGGGTAGGATCCATATATTTCCCAAATGATCAAAAATCCACCCGAAACTAAATCCAGTATCTCCCTAAGCTCTTCAAAAGAAAGCTGTTTTAATAATTTTCCAATATTATAGGAGCAGGCCTAAGTTAGTTGGCTTTTTATCGATGAAATCCACTTTTAATTATTATTTGTATGCTTTAGTTTTTAGGAATTGTTTATGTTCCTTTTAACGGTCTTTAATTATATAAAGATTTGTATTGAACTTCAGAAAAGCTAAGTAATAGCTATCTAGCTAGAATCTAAGGAATTCTGTAAGCAAGGAAGTTTCAGAGAAGTGGGAATACAGGAAAAGATATGAAATATGGGCTCTAAAAGCTTCAAATGGAACACCATACAAGGGATCCTAAACAGGCAATAAAAGCGATTCTAGTTAATAACACTTAGGGATTTTTCTATTTAATTAGTCTATTAGAAACTTTTTTACTTAGTACTACGAAGGGGGTAGCTTTCCAGTAAGAGAGAGATTGACGGAATGCCCCGTTAATAAGTTCTTTAGGTTGGTTCGAATACTGCTTTTGTGGTAAGAACTTTGGAATGTCTAACTTTTCCCTATTCCTCATATTATTATTATCCCCGGGGTCCCAAATCTTATTATGGATCCTTAGTTTATGTCATAAGGACAAGCTAAAGGGACACTCGATCCTATCTAATAATTAAGGCTTGATTTTGAGTTTTACCTAATTAGTGATGAAAGCTACCTCTAACAATTTGCCCTCATATAAGCTAGAAAAGAAATTATATATACGAATTTCTACTAATAAGAACTCGGAACCTTTCGTAGGTATCAGTTTTTCTATATTGACAAAGAACATTTGATCAAGCTTTCATTCCTAATCCCTGCATATAACCAGTATCTCACACTTTTTAGTTTGTGTGTAGTAAATTCATATTAAATTTTAGGGTTATCCCTGTTGTATCCCTAGCTTACATACCCTCTTTCTGTATACCCCCTAAACGGATCCCCCTCTTAAAATTGTCAGTTAATGGAGTTCTTCTATAATATAGACACTTTTTTGATATTGAAACACCTTCGTAGATTTCCCATTTATAAGGGTCTTTACTCTTGTTGTTGTATACCTTACTAAGTAACAGAAATCGTAAGTTTCCGATACAAGGTCAATTGAAGGTTTAGTAAACAAATAAGGATATTGCTTTATAAACCCCTGATTTCATTAAGTCTTATTTCTATATACTTTTATTAAATAACTAGAACTATGTACTCTTAATACCTTCTTTATAAAAAACCGGATGAAACCCCTAGTTTTCCTTAACTTCTTAATGGAAAGGGAATGAACCCGCATACAAAGAATATTAGAACCTAGTTGATCTACTCTAGTTTCGAAAAGCTAGCTTTAGAAAAAAGAAAGTCGTATAACTAGCAATTGAGAAGCTAACTCCATATAGAATACTGGTTCATAAAAGTATAAACCATGCCGGATTCCTTTTAGGGTAAAAATTCCAATGGATAAACTGGTTCTAAAACTGTCTTCATAAGGACCCCCTTAGGTGGTCAGTAGAGCCTTATATCGAATTCACTATATGATATATTCATATTATCGAAGTTCCCTAAGATAAATTCGAATAAAATTGACCTTAATTAACTTAAAAATTAAGAAGATAGAAACAAGCATCACTACATTTTAACACCCTTGTTAGGGCGAAACCTTTAGTACAAGCTCTACTACTTTTAACTACATGTGATATTTCATAAATCCTTAATAGGCAGGCTTTACTTAGTGGGGACTCCTGAAGGTTTGTAGTGTGGTAATTGTTTATATATTTATTTACTCGGTTGTTATACCAAGATTATAAACATCTCAGATTTCTATAAGTATAAGGTTCGATTGAGTAATACATTTAAACTCAAGAGAAAGGAATAGCTATGAAAACTACTGCCCTCTTTTATATCTTTATATTTATATCTCGACATTCTTTAGGAAAATACACGCTTATTTAGATTACCGTATTTACCTATTTTAGCTATTGCATCCACTTCCGGTATTCTATACTTTTTACATTAAAACCGGATAAGGGTATTCCAGAGTCCTGCTGACTCGCTTTTTAGATAGTAACTTAAAGTAAAGGAAAAAGATGGGTTCTTTCAAATCAACGATTAAAAAAAAAAAAAGGGCTTTCACTTCATAAAAGCAAGTTTGTCAAGAAGTTTTGATAGATAAAGAATCAGGCTTCCTTAGGTTTACTAGGCTCGAACTCTGCTTCTTCACTAAGGTATGTAGTAAGATCTATTAAAAAAAGAGATCCGCTTTTGATTAGATAGACTGTCACTTGTAGGTAAGGACTACCTGTATATTCTTTTTATCTGAGAGTAAGATTCCCGTTCTCAACCCAAGCACCTATGAGCTCGAAGTTTTCTTCGTAACTTCCGGAACTTCTTCGTAGTCGCTCCGCTTGATGCCTTTAATAAGGAACCCTCAAAGTAGCAAAACGATTAACCAATTTCCATGACTAGAAAACCCGCATTTATATAACACCAGTTAGCTGAGCCGAATACAGATTGCCCCAGTTTATACTAATGAATTTTTTCGGTTTAGGAAATACAAGTAATTAAAGTAAGGTAAGGGTTTGAGCAGTCTAAAGTTATAGGGTAAGGCAAGCGGACTTAATAGAGTCTTAATGAAAAATTGTATTTACAAAGGTTAACTGAGAAGCATAAATCAAGAAGGGTTTCTTTATTCGAAATGCTAGAATTATAAGTTCTTAAAGTGCACTCTTGACAGTCAAAGTAAGAAAGTCGGATCCTCTCAGGGAAAATATTAACGAGTATCCATAAAGCCTTCTATTTATAAAAGTTTTCAGAAAAAACTACTAGTTTACGTTTTTAGTTCTGCTTTCTTATTTAACAGAACTTGGTTTAATAGCAAATAATCTTAGGGTCTTTGCCCATATTATTCAAACCAAACATGCCTCTATAATAAGCATATACGGGATCTAATGATATCAATATGCAAATCCTAAATCCAAATTAGAGGCACTTAAGAAAGTAAGGCGACCGTGTGGGCGAGTTCTCGTAGTTAGTTTTTTTAGGAAATCCGGTTGCAAGGAAGTCGTTTAGCCAGTACCCTATAAGTTAGCTACTCTCATTAGGTATTAGGTATTTTGTTGAATCCCAGGCCTATAATTAAGTACAAAAAGATATCCTTGTACGTTTACTTACAAGTTTAGATAGACCCCTTTTTCTTTATGGAAAGATTGTGAAATTTTTTATTAAAGTAATTCTAGTCAAGCCCTCTATTAGGAGTACCCCGTTTACTGAATAGGATTACCATATTTTACTTAACTAGTCGCACTTATTAGAAGGTCCTGGAAATGAATCCAAGTTTTCCTTATGAATATACATTGACTGAAAACGAAATTCGAGGGTTAGTTCCGTATGTAGATAAAAGCCTTAGTCTGTGTTCTTTAGAAAAGAAAGACTTTTTATAAGGAATTTACCTGTCATTAAAAGGAGGAGGCCCATATTATTATCAATATCTGAGGGAACTAATTATCCAACCGGTTATTCTTACTTAACCTCTCTGATTCAAACTTGAGGAAATACCTTTTATTATTTTTTATCCTTGCGTAGCAAAAAAGAGGGCTCTTCTTGGTCATGGTTTTCTCTCTTTACGGAATCGGGCATTGTATAGCTCAGTAATCGAAGTTTAACCAGTCAAAATAGATATCCCTTGATCTGCAACTCTACTCGAACCCATGACCTGAGATTCAACACACCTAAAGGATAAGAACTTGAGAATTCCCTTAGCAAGGAATGGCAGTAAGAAGCTTTTATTAGTTGTATGCTACTATAAAATTTAACTAGATTGACTAGAGTTTCGGGTATCTAGATTTTAAAAATAGGATTTTTTACAGAGGAAGCTGTCAAAATTAAGGTGCTATTTTTGTAAAAAGTAAAAGGAATATATATAGTAACTAAGAATCCATTTCTAGTTCTAGAACTTTTCTTATAAGACCTAAATGACTCCTTCTAATGCGGCAATAAGACTTATTCTTATTAAAGGGGGTTGCCAATTCATGGATTAGGTCTCTCACTAGGTTCGGCTTTTCAGTTTCTTATAGTACTTGGATGTAAAAGATTCCCACTTATTCAAAAGGCTACTCTATTTAGTAAGTAATTGACAAAGAGTAATAAGAAAGTTTCTCTTCGGGGTTCCTTACGTTTACAAGGATAAAATAATAGGAGATATAGTGAGAAGCTCCTAGAAAGGACCTCAGGGGTAAGTATAACAAAAAGGGAGCTGTATTATAGGTTTCCAGAGGCTTTTTCTTTAATTAGAATCTTTTTGTAAAAGGATTGCAGTTTGTAATTGAAAAATAACAAAAATAATTATAGACAAGAAATTTCCTGGAGCTCCCGCGTAGATAAACTTTCGTAGAACGGAAGAACCTCTATCTATATAAGCCAAAGCTTTCTCTAATAACTTGAAGGATAACTTTAACGTCTCGCCAACTAGGAATCTGCGTCCCTTAAAGAGGTTTACTATCGTAGGATATTTTGAGATTCTTATTGAATAACTTGTAAGCTTTTACATATAATAGGTACCCTTGATCTCTTTTTTGATAAGTTGGTATTGGTCCAAGTCCTGCCTATTCAAAGTCTTCCTCTGAGATTTAGTATCAACTAACTGAGATGGTGTCCTTACAGATTAAATGGAGCTGTGAAGAGGCTCACTACTATTCAACCTTTTATACAAGGTATACTCCGATGAGAATTCCTAAACAAGCATAAAACTACAATATATTTTATTGCTACCTGCTTCTGGTTTACCGGTGCTCGCATAACTTTTACTTGCCTAATCGCTCTTGAGTTCAGGGAATTCTCAATAAATTTTAGGTTGTGTTTGTTTTGATATACAAAAGTATTAACCTCTAATTTAGAACCCAGTTACCCTCTTTGATTTCTTTTTGGATTATATTGATATATATAGAGCGCATTACAAATAAAAGGAACCCGCGAGTATGTTAACCGGGTACCGGATACCCCTTATACAAGAAGTTATAATGATACAGCATGCATAGATTCAAATAAGTTTAGTGTTGACAATTCCCTCTTATATAGCATAACCTGAAATCCAGAAGAATACTATATCTGAATATCTAGATTGGTAGTGAATCCACCTAGAACAGGATCGTCGAAAATGAGCTTTCCTACACATACTATACAACAAACAAGAATCTTTATGGGTCCCCATAACAAGAAGCTACAAAGGGGTTTTTGCCATGGGAGTTTAATGCATTATATTCAGTTTTACCTTAATAGAACAGTCGCAAAACTCCTTTTCACTTCTAGAAATTTAGGATAAGGGACTCCGCTACTAAGATAGACACACCTGTTTCTTTTTAATAACTTATTATAAGCTTTCTTATGTATCAAATTTGATAATCATGAAGCTAAGCTGTTTTAAAGAATCCGCGTGCCTCTCATTATTGTCGATCTGTTATACTATATCTCTTCGAGAAGCAGTAGTATTGCCCCTTGTATTACTAATAACTTAACTCTTAAGACTTAAACTTTAATCTTTACTTAACTATGTATTATCCCTCGCTCAAAAGTGAGTAGAACTCATTTAGACTTTCATTGACTGAAACGAACACTAGCTCTCGACTAAGCTTGGCTATTGTAATATTATCTAGGATATTTTAGGATTCCTCTGGTAGAATAGGATTGAGGACTAATCGTGAAAATACAAAGTTTATGTTTGGGCCTACATTTTTGGCTTCTATTCTTTATTCAGGTCTCTCTAAAAAAGGTGAATCTTAGTCTTATAGCATACCTCTAATCTAATTCTAATACTAACTTTTTGCAAGTGTACATTAGGTACTAAACAAATTATATATAATCCTAACAGCCTCCTTTTTATAACTCCAGTCGAAAGAGAGCTCTGGTAACATATCCCAGCGACTCTCTTTTTTCATAAATTTACTGGCCAGTTGAGATGAATTGTTAAAATTTCTTAATACTAAAAAAGGGGTTCCTCTATAATTGTTTCATCTCTGCGTCCTCATTAAGCGGCCCTTCGGAGCGGCTTTCTTTATTAAAATTAAGAGGAGTTAGGAAAAGACTAAGGGTAAAATCCGGATTACCCTAACTTACTTAGTCTATTCTAAGTAACACCTAGAAAATAAAGTTTAGAATAAGCATACGACACACTTTCTATTGATATAGCTTATTTGCCTTAGGTATACAAAAGGAAGGGTCTTTTTTTGAAAGGAATACTTTTCGGCGAATCCAATTATATTTGAAGGGATTCCTAGAACTTTTACTATGTAGAAGTTGCCTTATTAGTTTTATTTAAAGCTCCAGCATACTTTTTCTCTTGACGGGCAGGGGTCAAACCTAAACTCTAGAAATAAGCCAAGAATTTCCTGCAATATCTTAAAACGTAGCATTTCAAATTTATTTTTAATGAACTAGAGAGCCAGGCAATTAAAGGCTTTACTATATCTCGAATACCCGCATCTACATTTAAACGTAGAATTAATAACATTACAGCCCCATATATAGATTCCTCTCAGTATAATCCTAACAAAACTCATGCTGGTCGGCTATAAAAACTCGTTTGCTACTTAATAACTATTATAATAAAGATACGTGGGGAGATAAAGACCTTTTTACTTTAATGGTAGCGCACATCCTCACAAAGCTGCTTGTCGTAGGTTCAAGTCCCACTATCTGCAGTATTAGTGTCTGAATTAATTCCCAGATAAATCTTTGTGAATAATTTATAGCCTATAAAACTTACAAAAGCGTAAAATTTAATACATTCGTAATATGAGAAAACCTTGAGATTGAATCTGTGACAAAATTTATACATAAGAATTCTAACCCCACATTACCTATGAGAACAGCTCCTTTGTAAAAAAAAAATATCTCATAAAGAGCTCTCTTATATAGAATAGTAAAGTATTAAAGAGATCTTTCTTTACTTTCATGTGGTAATCCTTTTCTATTTAGAAGGAAGACTCCATATAAATCTAATACGTCTTTTCCTTTCAGTTTTAAGGGTTACTTGGCTCAATCGCTAGCAAATCCTGGATTCAATCTCCTTTTTGTCTCTTTAGTTTGAAACAGCAAAAAGCTTAGCTGTACGTACTTGCTAGGTGTTACCCCCCCAAAAATATAGAGGGTTCGAGTTGGGAAACTAGGACGATAATTTTTTCGAAAGCTACTAAGTATCCACTACTCATCAACTACGAGGCAAGTTAGAAATTAGAAACTATATATATGAGGTTCTTCCTCAACACGTTTAAAACTTGGATTTACTGAGGATTCCCTTTATCTTAAATCTATACCAAATCTCCCTGTGCAAGAATCCCTAGCAAAAAACTTTCACTGTAATATATGTATAAATACTTACTCTATTTAGAAAAATAACTAAAGTTTTTAGTCGGAAAGCAAGAAGTCAATTATACTACTGATATAAAAAAAATAAGTATTACCTCGTTTGAACTAAAACCTTATTAGGGAATCCCCGTCCAGTTTTTACCTGTCCGGAACTTAAATGAAGCCCAAACAATGCACCCCGCTATCAGAAGACTAACAAATTCCTTTTATTTCTAAACTCCCGAAGGCGGATAAAACAAAGTCTAACGAAATCCGTTTTGGTATATCAAGTTTTCTATTAATATAAGCCTCTTTCCAGCCTCCGTTGCGCACGGAACCAGATATATCAGCCCTTCCCTTATAAAAAGGTCTGAATGTATTTCCTAAGTCAAAGAAACGAGGATAGTCACCAAAATCTAGTATACCTCAGAGTTCCTTTTTAGAGAATCAAAATCCTTTAATGTTTTTTCAGATACCTCTCATCTAATTCCATCTTAAACTATTAAAATAACACCTCAAAGTAGTAGCTTTTTCGTCAAAAGTTTTTTCTAATTGGTTCGAACCTATGACATTCTAGTACCTGTGTAGTTGCCCCTACCGCTGCAATAGTAAGTTTTTTTTATGAAGAAGTTTCAAGAAGACAGATTTTCAATACGGGCGTATACTTCCATTATTATATTAAATAAAAAAGGAATCCATAAAAAGTAGTATTTGATTAATCGATATTTTTTGCACTTTATCACAAGAGCGCATAATAATCAAGTACGGAAGTTTCTACTTACTCAAAAGAACTGAATATTTTTGAAATTTGTACTACATAGGATAGCTTACTAAGTTAAGTAATTGGCTTCTTACATGGATGAATTGGTTGTGTTACGTGTTTTACTATGAAACATAGGATATCGGGGGAATTCAGGAAAAATACAAACATTCGTGATATAAGGACCCTTTTATCTTAGTTTTATAAGTGAATAGTCCCACACAACATTTAAATACCTGCAAAGGGGACCCTCTTCTTATTTCTATTCTAACTTACTATATAATAGAATTGTTCCTCTGCTTAGCTATGAAAAGAAAAGTAATTGGAAAAAATTTCTAGGGTAAGGGATTTCTGAGTCATACAAAAGCAAATTAGGTTGGGTTTTTGTTGGTACTTTTAGGGTTACTCGCTATAGATTCTTGTCCCCTCGGGTAATAATTAATAGAGGAAACAGGGGAGGGTACGTCGTTCAAAATATCTTTATAAGTTTCCTTAGAACCCGTCTTTTGATTCTTTATTAACCGGATAAGTTACTTTTACATTTCTAAGCTAGTTAGTGCAGAAACGGAGTTCAAAACTTCTACCTTTTTTTAACTGGAGACTCCCCCTCCCATTTAAGTTAAGGGGAATTCTGGAAAGACACTTAATAAAAGATAAAAACACTAACTAATGAATACGTTTGAAATCCTAAATTATAATATACTCCGGGTGTCAAGTAGCTAAAACTGCCCCTTCTACTAATAAGTACTTCTATTTTAAAGAAACTTTTCTCATATTGAGTACTCCTAAACTATATATAGATGTTGATTTAGTCGACTAAAAAGTAATGAACAATCTACACGCAAGCTATATTACAGAAATACACCAACTTTCTTCTTGTGGTTGACTTCAAAAAACGTTTGCTATAAGCTAATGTATCCGGGGTGTGTCCTAAGCACGTATTATTAAAGGATGAAATATTAAAAGTTTTTTTATAGAAAAAGAATATCATATCACTTTATTTTATCTACATTTACTCGGAAGCTTTTTATGTTAAGAACTCGTAACGAAAAACAATATAAGCACTAATAGCATCTCACTTTTTGTTAATTCTGTATCGGTAGAGAAAGCAAGACCTTAATACGAATCGCAGTACCTATATTATGGAAGTATCCGGCTTGTGCTTTATGGAAGAAGGTTTCCTTATTATTTTGAAAGAAATTATGGCTTTTAATTCAAGTACTTGATGATTAGATCTGTAAAAAACTAGTATATCTTACTACCTATCAAAAGTATCTTTAAGATTTAGGGAAAGTGTGCTTTTAGGTCTATATTAGGACTCCTGGTAGTAAGAGTAGTAAGAATTGACCAACCTTTATTAAAGAATAAGAAGTGGACTCCTTTGAAAATCATAGTTTTTACGGTGCTATATCAACTGCGTTTTGGTAAGTAATTACATAGCTACACTACTCAAGAGTTCCCTCTAGGGCTTACAGTCCTTTTAGGATGAGCCTCCCCGCAATTAAGAATTTTTATTAGGTATTCCTCATAAGAAGGGAACCATCCGTATGAGGAGGTTCTTGTAACTTTATCCGGACAAGGCCTAAACACTTCTTTATTTATAGACAATCAATAAGAATTAAAAAAAGACCCCCTTTCTATGTAAAGGATTCTCGGAGTTACTCTTACTACCTTGTTCCACAAAACGAGGATTCCCTTTTGAAAAGTCTTACTTTTTTTTTTTACTAAGAATGCTTTAAGAGCCATCTAGCTTTTTACTCTGGATAACCGGGCTTAATAATTATATATAACAGCACTTTCATACATTTATAGAAAAAGAAAAAAGGTTTACTACGGAACTTCTTCTAGGTTGGTAAAACACCTAGTTAATAAGACGAATGCCGAAGGTTCAAGTTAGGTAAAAGCTCACGAAAAGGGGAGAGGTTTATAGAATTGCCACTTAACAATTTAGGTACGCAATTGTGATGCTAAAACTTTGACTTTTATATTATATCTCCTACAAGATCTGTAAACTAGCAATACAGCTCCTTAAAGCAAACCGGGTAAAAATCTCACTTATTCTTAATTTATTCCCACTATTGATCAAACTAGGACTTTTCCTTCTATTTATTTGTAAATAATACAGCACTAATTCTTTTAATCCTGTACTATTTCTCGTAAACACCTGCGCGGGATCTGCTAAATGGGTGGAGTAACCCACTTGGGGAAGTAACAAATCAAATACAATATAAAAGGCAATAACTAAGAAACAACTTCTTAGGCATGCAAATATTTGTGTAAAATCCTGTCGGAGAGCCTCTGTATAACTAGTAGAGGGGTCGTTTTGGAAGCATTATCTGAAGTTTAGTCAAAGTTGTTTTTCTTCAGAAGCTTCTGTTCCTTTAAAGGGACGTCCCGTCATCCAGAAACCTGCTTTATTATTTAAGAGCTTTATTATTTAAGAGAAGAGGATTTAAACTTGTGTTCATGTATTAATTGGTAAGTTTAAATGTTTTGTTTTTTGGTATATAAGAGTGGAAGCTAAACGGAAATAACTATCTTTTATGTATACGTGTTAAAAGAAAGAGAAAAAAGGAATTGAAATTGTAGGATATACTAAAGTGCTTGTAGCTTGAAGGGTAAACAACCAAAATGCTTTGTGAATAGGACCTCCTGATAATTGTTAAAGTTTTGGGACCTTCAGTACTCAGATCTAATAAGAACCCTTTTATGTTAAATTGAATAATAGATAGGAACCTGTAGGGGTTACTACACAAACTCAGGATAGGATCACAACCTAAATAGAACTCTCTTTGAAAACCTGTGGATAGTATATTACTTGTTTAATTTACTAACTTAGTTTGATCTCGGAGACACATTTTTTCTGTATAAAATTGAATTTCTGGTATATTCCTTAATTTCAGGAACTCCTCCCTCGTAATATAAAAGCAGGGGCTGACTGAAAACCTTAGCAATCCGTAAAAAGTCGATAATCGACCGGGGCTTTCTATTAGCTTGACCCCTTCGCTTTTTTAATTATTTATTTTTCTAGAAAGCCCTTCTTCATTCAACAAAGAAGTCCAAAGTTTTCCTCTATAAGGAATTTTTCAAGAACTAAAAATTTACTTTATCTACAAGAGATTTGTGACTGTAGAATTAAAGAGAGTTTCATATCCATCCAATATCGGGGTACCTTTTAGCAAGAGCTAAGTTTAGGTGTTCAAAACCCTTAACAAGGATCCGTTTATTAGACGAAAGTTTTGATAAAAAAAGTACTCTTACTTTTTCTAATGCTTTCCAAAAATTATTAGACTACGAGAATGCGATTTTATTAAATTCCTACATTGGCCGAGCAGGGTATAAACTAAATACTTCCAGAGTTTCCTATTACTGTATATCATATGCACTTTGGAATTTCAGCTAGGTCTGCCCTCGGGAACTAGATCTGGCTACAGCTTATCAAAGGGGTTTCTTTTTAAAATATTATAGACTTACGTACTTGTCTAATAAGATACATGCCTTTACACTCAGAATCAACAAAATATTAGCTCTGAACTTCCCTATTCAAACCCATTTAAAGAACAAAAAATAAGGAAGGGTATTATCAAAGGACACAAAACTGCCAAGACTGCTTACGATTTTAGGGTATAGTATAATTAACTACAACTTACTATAAATGCCAACAACCTTTACTGTAAAACTGACGTAATTCTTTAGAAAGAAAAGACCCTTAAAAGTACATAAAAAGTATAACTTTACGGTGTTTAAACAGCAAAGTTGCAGTGTGTCTCGACTGAAATAAGTATTCATTTTCATCTTGTGTTTTTTAATCTATGACTTGGATTAAGTATATAGTTAGAATGAGGCTTCAAATATAGGAGTGAGAAATACCTCTCAAAACTTTTTGATTATGAAGTAAAATATACTCTATATTAATGAAATAAGGAGTTCACCCTATATTTAGTATCTTTTTCTAGATAGATTCTTCCTATAGTGCTAACTTCTTGGAAATAAAATAGAATCTGTGATCAAAGTTTGTGCTCTACCTCAGTAATTTTAGGATGACATTTGACTCTTTACTTGCTTTACTTGTTAAGACCCCTTTTTTATCTATAACTACAACTCCTATTATAAGAAATGCCTTATATAGAAACTCTTTTCATTCTACAATCTTTATATTCATAGCTATTCTGAGTTTCCTCCTCACTTCGTTCAGAGCTTTGACTAGTCTCCTCCTCACTTCGTTCAGAGCCAGAAATTCCTCCGAACATATCAGGGCTTACTTTTGGTATGTAATTTGAGGTTGGTAGAGCGTTGGACTTTGAATCTAATGGCCGCGGGTTCAAGTTCCATTTGTCTTTGTTCTTTCTTGTTTTGTATCGATTTTGGTTTCTCTGTTATCCTATTTTGATACTTACACTCAGTTCTAAACAAATTCTAATATATATAATGAGGAACTTCTAATACTGGAATCAAAGACTTAGTTGTAAGCACTGCGTCGGAAGAATGTTATTTTCCACATGGACTTAAACTTAACGGAAGCGGATGCCCTTCTCATCTCCTTAGTTCTCGTAACTATCCCTTTGATTCTTTTAATGACTTGGTCCAATCGAGGTTCTGCGTCAGAAGGCGCATCTAATGCAACGCCAACTCAGTTGCCTACTCCGGCAATTGATAGTATCGTACCTAGCAATGATTCAGATTCTACAAACCTTGTCCCCGCCAGCGACGAGTTGGAGGAACTCTTGTGTGAATCTATTCGGAGCTTACTAGAAGCCGTCTATCGAACGCATATTGGCCTTATAGAAAATTTGGACCTTTTCAATCTTGCAGTAACCTCGTTTTTGAGCGAAAGCTCATTGAACTTTCTGTTCCTGATCCAAAAATCAATAATCTTGCACGGACCCGCTTCAGAGTTTTTTCAGGAGTTTATACCAATATTCCAACAGCAGCTATTCTAGCAGCTGCCCCCCCGTCGTTTGGTGCCCATTTTCATTATGTACTTTCAATGGCTTCCTCCGGATAATCAAAAAGGGATTGACCTGGCCTTGGCCTTTTCGGCTTTGATATGTACTAATTGCTTCTATGCCTGGCTATGCCTTTCAGGGCACCAGGTCAGTTTGTTATCATAGCCGTCTCTTTCTGATATGGATAATACGGGTCTTTGGCGCGGGGGTGTTGTGTCCTTTGATACACGCCTTACGCTTTATTCCCTTCGTTTGAATCAAAGAGTTCGAACGATAAAATAGAGGGAGTGTAGGTTGGAACTTAGCGGACTTTGAATCTGTTCGCGGGTTCGATTCCCGCCGCTCCCCATTTCTTGGTTTCTTTCTTTATCCGGCCTATCTTGCAACTTCTCTTTCCTCCTATTTCTTTCTAACTTGACTTGAATTGTTCTAGTTCTTAATTTCTTCACCAGAGTCAGTTAAATGTAAAAAAAGCGAAATTTGTAGGTAAAAGCCTAATCGAATTTCCACTAATCCGAAATTGAACAAGCTTCTTTCTATTACGTAGAATTCCTATCAATTCGTTTTTCCTTTTCCCCTCTTTCTTCCTTTCTGACTGATCTTTTTCGAAGACTTTCTATATAGAATCAAAAGTAAACACAAAAATGAGAGAGAAAGCATACCTTGTCGCTTGAATGTCTTTGAACCAGAATAGGTACAGAAACACAAACAATCTCAAACTTTCCTCTTCTTCCCCATCTTCTTATTCCTGACTTTCTTAATAACCATACTCTTAGCTATATCATACCTATAACTGGAATCTATATCTTCTTAAAAAGCCATATTCTCTATCTGTTGTATCTGACTCAATATTTATTAGCTTTCTTAATCTTCATAGCTAAACCTGCTTTCTTACTTGGTAGAGCGCCGAGAAAAGGAACAACACGCACGAGGTTCAATTGCTGTAATAGGAGAATGAGAACTACGTGACTTAGAAATGTCATGACTATAAGATTTCTCATTCATGAAACCAAGAATTACTACTTATTGACTCTTAAACGCAAATCTAGTAAGAGAATTACCTTTGACTAAGAGGAACACAGGGCAACTCCTCCTTAAGACTCCTAGCTACTAGAAAATGTAAGAGTTCAAGCCTTATCGTATACTCTACCTTGACCTTGTACTTGAAATTCTGAAACAAAAAGCTACGAATATCACTGACTTTTTTTGAAAACCAATCTGTATCTCTATCCCATTCCTCAGAGCTAGACTCTCATTCTCCAGAGCTACACCTACACTCTTAAAAGCTAGATTCTGTATCTTCTCTATCGGTATCTTATTCTTCAGAGCTGTACTTCTCTTAGTTATACCTTTACTGTGGGTATGAGGCAAGGTTGATCTTGTTTCCTAGCTCCTAGAGTTTTCTACCTGTCTTACAGATACTCTTCTAATGGGGCTTATTGAAGATAGGAGTTATCTTACTTATAGAAGTTAGACTTCTTAGTAATGTAATAGAAAGTAATAGACAGCAATAAGTATAGTAGTTTCAGATTCCTCTTGGCTTAGTTGTAGCTAGCACTATAGAGAGGCAAGCTTACTTGGAGTCTTGTAAATGGTTCTTGTACCTGACTGTAGCGAAGGGAGGGAAATGCAAGTAGTATCTTAGATAGAACATATATATACGTTATAACCAACATCCTCATATTCTTCACCTTAAAAGCCTAACTCTTCCTGTATACCTTTCTTATTCATAGCCTTAATCTTAAGACCCATCTTCTTGAGAGCTTGACCTGTCTTATTCTGTAAACCTTTGTTAGTCTTAGCAGTACTCTGTATTTGTATATGTATCTTAGGAATAGATACTAACCCTCCTTATAGCTTGTACTTATTGGAAACCAGGAAATAGGGGAACTCCAAGATCAATCTTGCCTAAAAACCCTTCACCTGATACAGGAGAACAGCAACTAGAACAGGAATTGGTTCATAGAAAATGAAGTTTGACCGGTATATGAAATAGAAAATGTCTTTTTGTTTCAGCGTCTATACAAGGGAAAAGTGATGCATGAGAATCTACAGTTATATGAAACGTGAATTTCTTGTCAAAATGGGACCCAAAATGGAGACTCTACGTAGGGAAAAGCTAGATTTTGGTTGTTCACATTTCGACTATGGTCAAATCAATAAGACCGGTTGTTCCTAGGCAAATGCAGTTTGATTCCAGAAAAAGTAGGAAACGCCTATATGCAAAATCAATAAACACCATTTTAGGAAGAGAAGGCATTTCAAAACAAGTCAAAAGTAGTCCAGTATATATGATAAAGTCTTAAACACCATTTTCCCTAGGGAGCGCGTTTC
>JAYMTG010000065.1:0-36781 GCA_036897565.1 Pelargonium exstipulatum | reverse complement strand
TAAAGTCCTATATCCTACTCTTACTGGATCGATGGGAAAGATTTCTTTCTATCTAAGTCATTTCAATTCCTAACAACAGTTTTCCATATGGTTATAAATACGCTAAGTATAATGAATTTTTCTTTCATTTTTCTATAGGAGATCCCTTTATTAATACAAGAATATACCTTATCTATTAAAGTGAAACAAGATTTGCCGATCATTAACTCCTAGCTTTTTTGTTTGATTTCTTTCCTTGTGTTTCTGAATGCAAGGATCAATTTAGACTCTGTTTTGTTCATAACTTTATAGCTCAGCCCAAGCTAGAGGAGTCCGTTAAGATACTCTTAAAAAGAAAACTTCGTTTATTAAAAAGGGTATATCCAGGAATTAAGAAAGCCTTCTAGACGAGTATCCGCTAAAATACCCACGGAGACACCTATACCCAATTGAAAAACAGTACCCTTTACTTTAACATTTCCTTGTTTCAAAAGACTTCCTCATTTACTTACTACCCTAGTCAACCGGAAATTGGGACGCTTATTCTTAAAATGAGTGGAGGTTTCCTCCCGGGTTATAATAAACACTGACTTTTAGATTGTATTTTGTAAAAACTAGAGTCTTTCCATCTAAAAAAACTTTCTTTTATTCCAGTTCTTTTCTATTATAGGGTATACCTTAAATTCTGACATCCGGTTAGTGGCAAGCTCTACCATTATTATTTCACTTCGACAAAAGACAAGGCCCGATTTTTAACTCTTTAGGTGTCAAATAAATAAAACTAACTTTAGTTACGGATTTGAACTCTTAATTTATAAGGATATAACTACGAAACTTAAAAGAGTACTTTTCTAGCTTCTTTAGGAGAATCTGGGTCAGGGCAAATGTCAGGGAATTGAATAAGGGGTTTCTCCTTTTTATAAGATAAGGACTTATTAAGGCAACTCTACAAACGGACAACTACTGCAGATTCGAAGCGAACAGAGACTCGTGAAGTAAATGGAAAAAGGGTCGGCTAATGCTCTTGCTCAATTCATAACCTATATGGGGTATCGGAAGAAGGCTATCTCCTACCCCGGGTTTTCCTATATAGTTTTCCTGCTGATTTCATTTCAGCAAAAGTAACAAGGCCCTTTATGAATTTCTACGGGAAAAGACAATATGAAATACATTTTTCAATATATTGCAAACTCATTATTCATGGGTTCGAATGAAATTCCCGTCGAATCGAAAAACGAAAAGGGGCCGGTTTGAGCATAGCAAAGTCTTTTAGTTCCCTTCTTTTAGTTTTCTAAGGATTTTATACTATACTTAAGTCAAACAAAGTGATGCTTTTACTGGCGATTGGCCCTGAATAAAGTAAGAAAGTAAGAAGAAACTTATTTATTGACAGGCGCGAGCTAAGGTGTTCGGAAAGCATTCAACACACCACTTATCTCTAAGGTAAATCATAACTATAATAAGATAAGTATCATAAATAAAAAGAGAAAGCTATGCCTATTACTTACCACACTTAGAGTTTCTTATACATGAGTGAAAACTACCTACAAGTATACTGTCTTAGTAAACCCTAGCCAAGGAATTCCTTCTAGTTTCAAAAGGAGCACGCACCCTTTTTTGTAATATAAAGTTCAAAAGAATATCTATTTTCTTTTTCGTCGTGATGTACTTTACCTTTATTATATTAGAGGATTTTATTAAGGATCTGAACGGTCCTAGCTTCCTTTCGTCTAAGCTAAGGATAAAAATCGAAAGAGAAGTTCTTATTCCAGAAACATTTACTACTAAGACCGAAAAATGACTTTCTATTTAAAAATAAAGAGTTTGGTAGTTATCGTATGGCTTAAGTCAATGAATTAGTTCAAATTTCGTAATTTTAGGTTGTCGTATAAGATCCTGTTATTCTTTAAATGAACAAGCTTTATCCCTCTTCTAGAAACCAAGTAAAAGCATTGGATATCCACTTGAGCTCTACAAATCATGTTAGAACATTTGTTTCAGACCGTAAAGCCCCAGGTTCAAGTCCAGCGATCCCAATTAAACCCTAAAATTCCGCTTGTAGGAAATTCGCCACTTCTTGCAAGTCAAAGGTTACTGAAGTACTCACCCCTTGCAGTTTGATTATATAGCAGCCCTCAAATCTTTATCGAAAGTAACCTCTTTCACGGATAGTCCTAGTATTTCTTTTTCGTCGTAACCTCCATTTATCTGACCTACTTTACATAGAAAAAGTCCTGGGTAGTCAATCTGTTTTTCCGGTTGTTGGCTATAACGTGTAAGTAGATACTATCTAAAACTACCTTGCTTCACCCGCCCTCCGCTGCAGTTGGTAATACGGACTTACCATTCTACCAAAAAGGCCCTATACTCTTCAACGATAAGAACAAGGAATAATAGTAAAACGCCTTACTAACTATCTAATAAAGAACACTTCTTCTATCTATTACTAGCACTAACTAATTCAAAACTAGAGTAATTATAACTTAAAACATTCTAGGAAGACTTATATACTCTAAGAATCTAATACAATAAAGAATAGACCAACTCCCACCTACAATAACTACATTAAGAAGAGTAGATTCACTAGTTACAACAGGATGCCCGATACCTATAAGAACTCAAAAAGAGGGGTATAAGCCTAGAAGAGTATAGCTCCCACTAAGAAAGGGTTTAGTTCATAAGATACTGAGTGTAGCTCCTAAGAAAAGCTTAGTTATGGCAGTTAAGAGGTAGATTTCGAGTATGACTAGGTAGAGAGTGGAGTTTCCAAGAATGTTATAGCTATGACTAAGAGTTAGAAAGAGGTATTTATCGCAATTCTAGACAAGACTTAGGATTCTATTGAATATATTGTTTATCTATTTGAATCTGTATAAATATAATAAGATTCATAAAAAAGAAATCTTTTATTTCCACTGTAACTGCCCTAAGAAAAAGGGTAAGAATTACTTGAATAGACTCGATTGTAGTAGTAAAAAGTCTATCTGTTTCTTTTTTGTTGATTTTATAGATTATTTGCGCGGTAAAACAACCTGTACAACTCTTGTCATTGGTTCAAATGCCAAACCTTATTAAAAAGAATCCAACTCTATAACTAGATTCTTTATTTTACAGTTCTTTTCCTACTTTTAACTCGCTTCTTAAGCTTCTTAATAAATCCCTTTTGTGAGCCCCCGTGAGTTAACTCTGTTTACACCAAGGCAAACCCTTTTTTCTTTAGTAGGTTCATTTCTGTTCTGTACTTACTATTAGATATTTATAGATTGTCTTTAAAAGCTTTCAATATAACTAAAAGGGAAAGAAGAACCAAGCTTGAGTCGTAATATAGTAATATAGGTGGGGTACCTAGAATAAGGAAACCTGGAATAATTTATATTCTCAAATAGATGGGGCGTAGAAGTTGTTTGACTCTATCCCTTATTAGATAGCTAAAATCCTAAATAAGTAGTTATACAGAGCAAAGGATTCTTTTTCGTTCATGTCAAAAGAAGGGTATCTAGAATTCTCTATCAAACAAAGTACTTAAACGAAGGAAAGCTCGTTTATTCAAATTGGTAAGACATTTATCGGTTAGATAATATAGTAATAAAAATGAGTAGACAACAGATTCATTATCTGGGAGCCTTTATAATCCTTATCAGGTAGTCTTCTAGTTCTTACTTTCAAGTTATAGAATTCTTTAGTTATTCCCGTACGTATACCACGCAAATACCAGGAGCTGAGCTGCCTGTAAATTAAGAATCTAAAACTCGTCGCAAAGAAGAAAGTAAGACTCAATTTATGCTTAGACTGCCCCAAGACGCAGAAAAGAAAGCATAGTGTAAGACTCAAACGAGTGAAGTCATTCAATTCGCACAAGCCTTTTTGGTAGGGTGAAACAAGAGAGACCTACGGGGCTTTCACATGATAACCTAAAAATTTCCTTTTATGAGCTTTTATCGAAGCACTTATTAGGAGACTTCTTTGAAAACAGGTAGAGTGGAAAGTGAGTAGTATTAAATCAGGATTAGTACAAAAAATCTAATAGGAATTTTGGCCTTTTTCAAGGTATTCAGGGAAGGATCCTATTTGATTCTTGTTACATTTTTACAATCCTTACCTTAGTTTACGCAGCTCTCCTACTTTTTTGGAATTTTAGATCTATTAAAAACCCTCAGTTCCCTTACTCTTTAGCAAAATCTAATTATTTATATTATGAGGTAGTATTTGAAGTTTAATACCAGGGACGAATACAGATGGTGAGTATAGGAAATTTCTTAGGAAAATAAAATTATACGATCTTTTTTATAAAAAACAGGACTACCATATATGCAAAAGTGATAGAATGCGTACTCTTTTTAGAATCCCTATACTAGACAATTGAAGACAAAAATTTGCTTTAATTTAGGTTATTTCAAATATTACAATTCCATAAAGTTAGAGGGGTACATAACATAAAAGAGATTTCTTATCTTACTTAATTAAGACCTTCTAAAATAAAAAACTAATTGGGCACGAACTTGAATACTTTTCATTCATTTTTGGTTTGATCCAGTTCCTGATACAGAAAATTGGAAGTCACTCACCCGAAGAACTACGCGAAACTTCTTATGTTTCCAAACTTATCTTGTTCCTATTTGTATTTGAATATTCCAGAAAATAGCTATTTAGATTTGATTTAGGTTGTAAGCTTTAAATTTATATTTAGGCCCTAAGTTTTCATTAAGTGCGATTTTTTATTCTGGTATTATTTTCAATTCTGGCATTCTTGTATAAAGTAGGTTCTTAAGAGAAGTAACTTGTGATAAGTCTCATAATTAGTTGAATCTGAAGTCTTTTTTTCTTAGTGAGAACAGTAACGTATAAGCTATTTTATTTACTCAATTTCTAGTAGAGCAGATAAGGGGACCCGTATTAAAAAAAGACCCAATATGCTATTTCTTTTATTGTTTCCTATATTAAGAGGTAAACTTTCTTACTTGTACATAAGTGTCGGCAAAGGCTTCAAGTTGTACAAAAGAAGGAGGGTTTCTAGTACGTGGGTTCTACTAAGCTCAGGGAATTCGGTGGATTTTTCCAAGAAATAGGAAGTGTTCTTTGTACTAATAAATACTAGACAGAGATTCCTTTCAAATACGATATCCTAAAGGTATTCTTCAACAAGATATTCTACTAGAGTTTCTTGATTTTCTTTTTTTGGTTTCGGATACTTTAGTATTAGATAGTAGTTAGCGAATTTCCTTAGAAAAAAAAGGTACTCTTTATATACATTTTCATTCGCGACTAATTAGTTAAATGTAAAGTTACACTTACCAAGGTTTTCAACAGAATTTAGAGATGTACCCTTTTCCAGTTGGATAAAGAGGTTTCAATTTAGTACGAGATGCCCTCCCTCATAAACCTTCTTTTTTACTAACCAGCACGCTCTCCCATCTATCGAAAAGTTATCCCCGATTTACGAGAACTCCTTATGAAAAGATAGACTCTCAAATGAAAATCCAGTTACTGCGATTAATTAAGGAAATTCTCGTTTAGTAGTATTGTATTCTCTGTAGATTGAAGTTCTTCTTGAGGTAGTTAAGAATCACCTATTAAGTCAAATACAAGTTTTCTGAAATGAAAGGAGGTCTCCTAGAGCTTTGTGCGAGGTCCAGTATATGTATAAATAACTTAGGAGTTTGATCTTTTTACCTCTCATAGCATTTGAGGATTCGCTTTTTATGATATGAGGAACTCCGTGGAGTATACTGAAGCCGTCATATCCCAGATTATTAAAGAGTACATGGGACTGCTAAAAGTGCTCTGATATAAGTCTTTTACCTTGATTCCCAACAGAATCCTAATTTAAAAGCGCGTATGTTATACATATTTTAATAAAGTTTTGTTTCCAATAAGAAAAATACACGAATAATAAACACCAAGTACTATGGGCGCGCTTGCTATCTCATACCACGCTTAAACCATTACAATACGCCAACTTTCTCCTATAAAACTCTCCGGGTAAGCTCCTTTATTAAGGAACGGGGTATGCCGGCACGTACCCTTTCTCGGATTAAAGGTATACTTGTTCTATATTTATGAGTTCCCTTTAAGGATATTTTCAGTGTAATTTAGTCTAGTTAAGAAGGTATCCTATATAGATAGTACTCCAGTAGAAGGGGAACCCCATAAGACATACTATGAAATGTGTACACCGGTGTAGTCTAGCTTTTTAAGTCCAACAATTAATTGAAACCCCCTAGACAACCAAGGGGTCCAGTTTTTGCTTTTCAAATAAAAAAGGTTAAAGGTGTTGGTTACCAAGTGCCTTTTCAGGCTAAAGGGAGTATATAATCTATACCCGGTGAGCCGTCATTTCTATTGTAAAAACTGTCATATTTTGTTTGTTGATACATTTTTTTTTTTTGAAATAGTCAACTGGTAATACTAGGATACTCGTATGTAACTGAATTTAGGATTTCAAGAATTGTGCAAATTTCTAAGCCATTAATTTGATCTTACTACTACTTACTAATTTGTGTCCTTTTAAGGTAAGGATTTCTTAAGTCAGGGATCCTTGAGTCTTTCAAGTCTTCCGGAATGGGAGTTAGCCTTCATACTAAAAAAGTTTTTATGTGGTAACTCTACTAGAGGTTCTGGGGAGAAAGGTATATCCTACTAAAGGGGGTCCGCTATGCTATAAGGAAAAATGTAACATGCCATACAACAAACAGCACAATATTTGAATTCTAATATAGCCGCTAAATAAAGATCTTAGAAAAGAAAACTTCGAAGGATATCCTTTTTCAGATAGCAACATAGAAACTACTATTGAATCCGAGAAACGCTGAATTCCTAGTAACAACTGGCTGAGCAAAGTACCCATTTCAAACGAAAAAGACTCCTGGAAACAACTTCATTTATAATTTACAAACTTTATAATACCAAACCAAAAAATTGAAATCACAACAGGGAATAAAGTGATCGTACTTCTAACTCTAGAACTTCCAAAACATTTACATATGCTACAATAGTTATGGTTTATAGATTTTACCTAGTTAAGAGAAATCCTCAAGGTTTTTTGGCCACCACCTTTAAAGGGATCCTTTCTTACAGGATATTGAAGGAGGTTTAGTAAACCAAAACCCAGGCAAACACTCTTTAAAGAGACGTACTGGAAAATTACTATATAAAAGGAGTCATTAATATTCCGGATCTTGCTAGTATTACTAATTGCTGACCTAAGCAGGGTTCGTGGAGAAAGCAGGAAGGATTCCTTTTATTCTTTGTAGCTAGCATAAGGGGTTGCTGTGCAAATCCAAGGCGAAACTGGACTCATAAAAGTCTAAATACTCCGAGAGACTCCATATCCTTACTTTTCATTTCCATTTGAATGGTTGATTACGGCGGAACCCATGTCTTAAACCTGAAGGACAAGATTCCTTATGTATTTTTATATGAGAGCCGTTTTCAAATAAATATTACCAATCAAGATTTATATCATTCTTCTCCCTACACTTTTTTAAGCTATTAACTAAGAGTCATTTGATACATAATGCGTATATAGGCTTATTAGGGGTATACTGGATCCCTAAATAATGGGTGTAATGTACTTATTTTAAACTTTAAGATAAGTTGAAGACCGTTTAGTTCATATAAAAGTAATAAAGTACATATACTCAGAATCAAGTTGATAGACTACATAGGCCTAAGACAAATGAAAACTGGAGTCGCTCGTCGGTGCAAATAAAATCTTTTTAGATCGAGAAACTCAGTACTCAAGAAAGAAAAAAGTATATATATATAAAGGAATTCCGTCAAACGATGGCGTATGGTACCTCCAAAGGGAATTTAGACCTTTTTTGATATCCTATAGCACTCGTACGACCCGTGTAGTAACTTACTCCAACCCTTTTCAAGTAGCCGTTACATAAGATCCGTTATCTGATAAAGAAGTCGACTCTGGGTAGTAGGTTTATAAGATATCTCTTGCTCGTTTTTAGTAGTCTAATCAAAAAGTGTAGCAAGAGGTCTTAGGAAGATTCTAATTGGGTCTCGATAAGGGGTTCCCCGCTCGGTCCTAATACCCCATATAATGATAGTTTGAGTCAAATCTTTTTTTAGTAATAGCTTTCATTTGGTTGGACTAATAACAACCTTCTCCCTTGAGATGCTGTAGCGCGGGCATGTTTTATCGAAAACACAAAGGAATTGCTCACTTAGCTTAACGAGTATCTTAACACTTAACCGCGTGCTGACATATTCGGTGTTATAGTACAGGAAACCCCTATCAAATTGTTTAGGAGATCGAGCAATAATCAGATTTTGTCTTTTTTACGGGCATTCCACAAGTAAAGGAAGTAACATGCTTGTTTAATTTGAGTTCGAGAGAACCCACTTTTAATAACTTGGAAACTGAAACTGCTTGAGAATCCCCTTGAGGTGTCGGCTACATTTTTTTTTCCAAGCAAGGATTTTTTAGGGATCTTTAATTCTCTTACTAGTGGTTTAAAGTAGCTTTCTTCTTTCTGTTTCTGCAGCTCGGGATCTAGAGTTAGAGAATACAATAATAAGTACCCGTTTAAGTATAAGGGAAGTCATAAGGTTTCCGGTTTACTCGATTTGAACCTTTACCTGCCAATAAAACGAACTCCTCGCATGACAATTAAACTAACCAGTGGTCGATTTTCCTATGTTTATTCAGTATTTACTAACTGTTTTGCTTATAAGATTCTTGTCTAATTTAAGCTAACTTCTAAAAGAGATCTCTGAGGAACAAAGGACTCCTTAAATTTTTTTACCGGCTTTTTGTATCTCCTCCCTAATGGGATTACTGCTTGTTACGAGTTCCCACTTATAATCTTCCGTATGTATATCCCTGAGACTTTCTTAGAGGATTCCTTTAGTGTCCAATTGCCTAATTTGTTCGGACTTACATGGACTTTCTTGGACTGTATTAGCTGTCTTACTTTATAGATCTGGAACTGAGAATAATTATTACCAACTAGAGAAAGCTAAAGCTCACCGTGTGATTGACTACTGGAAAACTGGATCCCAAAAGGAAAGGGAGAGAAAACCATGATTAAGAAGAGTCAAGATCTCCAACTCGAACCCATGACTTGCTTGATATTCCACGAACCGGTGCAATAACCACTCCTAAAAACTGAACTACTCACTTTACTATAACCAGGTGATTATAATTAGAGTACTCAGGATAATTTGAATCTACTTGTATCCAAGTAATTAACATCTAGGCTTAGTCCTTTCTGAAAAATCAGTATTCCTCTTTCGATTTTTTACTTGAGAATTCTATCTTAGTATTGTAAACTCTACTCCTATAAACTGTATTTACTTCTAATTCCCTAAAATTATTAAAGAAAAGCACCCTTATTTAGTTTAGTGAAGAGAGGTCCAAGCAGGGCCGCTATATCTTCCTTTATTCTTAGCGAGGTCCACATATTTATACATAAAAGTCTATAATTTCTTAACCAGAGTACTTAGAATTCTTCAATTCTATTCAAATAGTATCTACTACAAATAGAGCTATAAGCGAAGGGGGCTGACAAGGGACGCGCTTCGGAAAGTTCGGGAAAAAACTTTGTTGTATAGATGAGAGACTCTCTAGTCAAATTACGAGCTAGTAAGTATACCTTTTTGTCTAAATGCCTACTTTCTTGGTAGTGAGTCAAGATTAGAATAATAGAACAACTATCGCGTTTAGTAGTCTCGCTTTAGAAGTACTAAGTATTTCAATTTATTAATAGATAATTCTTTGCTTATATAATCCCAAACTTTACCTCTTAAACTCTTACTAGAGCTTACTGTTCGTAATCAATCAATTCATTCAATTTATTTAACTTTTATACAAGATATAGATCAATTTTAGGAAAAATACTAATGAGGAACTGGCGCAGGGAAAAAGTACTCTATATTACAAACTGCAGTCTTTTGTATAAAATCTCTCTTGAGTCATAAGATCCTGAGTGTAATTGACTCTTTAGGATTCGACAATCTAAATAAAGATATTACTACTTTTCTTACTTAGCGGGATCTCAGTTACTGAAAACTAGCCCTTAATATAAGGTATACCTCCTTTAATAGAATTTTTCATATTATAATCTCTCGCTCTCGGAGCTGAACTTGCCTGGTTTTTGATAAAAAGCGAGCTTTATAAGAAGTCCGTTATCATAGCTGATTGAATCTTTTATTTACTGATTCACAAGAGAGCGGCTTGAGAGAAATTATGTCGAAGGAACTCCGTACTATATTTAAAGTTCTTGTAACTATCAAAAAAGTTAGAGTAAGCGATTTTCCTTTATTCAATCGAATTTTGCACAGCCTTTCTCCTATAAGAGCGGATGACAAAAAGTAGGACACATCCCAGTTACAAGTGAATATCATGAAGAACCTCTTTTTTGTAAAATTCCTAACATTATACAAACACATCAATTGAATTTCTATTTCTTATAATCAGGTCCTGGAAGGTTTAGTTATTATAGACCGGTCTTGGAAAGACATACGGGTTTTCAGATTTCCGGATTGTACAAAACTGAATTGGGTTAAGATTCCCTTTTATCTTTGTCTCTCTTTTGATCGATCAATGAATTTTTACTTAATATGCTAAAGCTTCAATTGGAGTAAACTCGAGGTATCCTGTTTGTTGTCAACTTAATGATACTTTTGAATAAGGAGCACAGGATTTACTGTAATTGAAATATATACCTCAACTTAGGTTCCTTTTCTAACCCGGTTTTATAAACTTTCTTGTGGCACAATGTTTCTATGCACTTATATACCACTAGATATTTCTATCCAATAGGGCTTCTTACAAGGTAAGTGATTGCCTTTCTGTGGTTTGATTAGTAGCACCGACCCTAGTTATTTATATAATGCAAAGATACCTGAAAGAGTTTAGTATTTATGATTCTATACCTAAACCTAAGCCCTCCTAAAACTATAAAAAGAATTGATTTACCTGGTTTTAACTGTTGTTAAATGGATCCTTCGGCCCTATATTCTTTTTACGGCAAGAGACTTGCCTCTACACAGATACTCTATTTTGAATGTATCCAGTATACCATGAAGTCAGTTTTTTAGATCGAACTTGAATTAATGTGCAAACAATGGAGTAGCATTATGAATCTTAAGGAGAGACCTTGAATCAGACAAGTTATTCTAAAGAAAGTCGTTATATATAACTGCTTTCTGACCTAGAGCTAGGAATATATTAATCTGCGCCTTTTCATAAAACATATTCCCTGGTATTTAAACTCGGGCAAAAAAGCGTTTCATAAAGCTTATAGGTAGTTGAAAAAGGATCTGTAATAGAATTTTTTTAAACATCTCAGGGCCTTCTCTAGTCAGTTAGAAAGCTTTTTCTTTTTATGAGGGGGTGCCTCTTAAAAGGGGGTTTAACGAAGTATTAATCAAATTGCATTCATTAGGTTTTTCTAGTGTCTATAAGGTCTCCTTTCAGCATAGAATTTCAGGAAAATAAAGGAAGCTCAAACGAATCCCTTACCGAGGTAGGCCCCAGCAGCTTCGCGAATACCCCTTAACACGGATCAATTCCAAAGCTAAATTCCACTTTTAAAAAAGCCCCCTCTTCTCCTAATAGGCATACTATTCTTCAAGAATTTCTTGTCTGGGACAGCTCTATTACTAGATTTGGATTATTATCTTTCAACCAACTTAAGGATCTTCCCCCTTTTTACTAAGAGCAACACCTGCGAGCGTAAACAGTGGGTATAATTTCGAGGGCGTAGTTATGTCGATTGACTATTATATAAAGAAACCGGAAAAGAGCCACCTATTTTTACTGACAAACTCTGTGTCTTTTTCTTAGGATTCTGTAATGCTTGCTGCGCCCTAGCTAAGCTCAGATCTCGTTTAGTCTAGCCCATTAAAGAAGCAGGATTGGGTATAGCTTACATATGAAGCTAGGATTTTTTGGTTATACTTGATGATATACTATCTATAATTAATTATACGGACATCCAATGGGTAAAGGTCTAGCAATTTAGGAGCATCCTTTGCATTTTAGGAAATCTCGTTCAATTAGGCAGAAAAGACGAATATCCAGAGAGAACAAAGGTAAAATACAAAGAAAGAGAGCTAGAATTAGACCTAAGCATAAGCAAGATCTTTGTTCACTTCACATCTTTTGCTACTGATACTATCAGAGTCATATAGGAGCCCCGTTGGACAAACAAAGACATATAATTCCAATCTAGTTATCCCTGACCGATAACCCGGAAATAGAAACCGAGTATAAGCCCTTAATCTAGGTTTAAGATTTTAGGAATCTTTCTCTAGTAAGTTACTGAAACCTTTCTAGTTGTCGTTGAATTACACTAGGTACTCATTAGTAACCAGCGGAAGGCAGGCTGCGGGGTTCTTCAGTTGTTTAGAGCAGGTACTTACGAGGAGTTAGAGATATTACACAAAAGGATCATATGCTGGGCTATTGTAAAGATTATTGACTGGATAAAATGGAATCCTTTAGTAATTTTGTATTGATATTTTTTAACAAAAAACTAGGAAAGTAATTCAAGGGAAGTATAAAACAGGGAGTGTCAATCAAACCTTCCAAAGGGATCTCTTATATACAAAGTCAAAGGATTTAGCCAGCGAAGGAATACTCTCTTCATTCCGAATGTTCCACTTATCGAAACTACCAGGATGCTAAGTTAAGACTGAAATCTAAGGAATCAGATATCCCTTTTCTTGTAATCCCAGCCAAATATAAAGTACATTATAAATTTTATAAGTACCCTGAGAACCCTCTCCGAACAAATTTATCTTAGAAAGCTTCCGCTATTGTATTTATAAAACAAGTCCTCATCAGTACTAAGGAATTTTGAAATCTATAAACCTTTTGAGAAAGTTAGTTCTAGACTCCAGTAGTAGCCTTCCTTGTGAAAGTAAAGTGAATGGATCTAGTAATAACAAGGTTTTATAATGGACCTGAAAAAAAGGGACCTTTACTCTTATTTCATTCTTCATTATCCGGCTTGGAGAAACCTCTGGGTTCGACGCCAGCGGCCTCCATGTAAGAGACGCATAGTGCAATTTGAAAGTTCCCTCCTTCTCTTCATCTAATGGTTAGTAAATAGGCTGTAGTTTTACCAAGTAAATCTAAAACGCAATTTATGCATGTAAGGAAAAAAGTCAGTAACCCCAGTAATTTAAAGCAAAAGTGTACTTGATTTGCCGATTCCTTTTCTAAAGAGAAAAAGCTAGTAAGAGTTCCTTTTTATAAGATAATGAAACAGTCATAGTTTCGCCTTACTCAGTTGGATAACTTTATGCGAAACGGATTCACTTTATAGATTAAACTCAGTTAAGTATCTGAAGACTTTTTTATAGTTAATACTGGAAAACGGATATACTATACTTAAACTTAAGAGATGCTTTTTATACAGCCCTGTTAAAAAACCCTTATTTAGATCCACTTCTACTTAAAAAGAGACCAAAACCGATCAAAAGTACGCGTTTTCAAGGCCCTAAAATTCATTTATTACTTAGAACTCTAACTTTGGTATTTGAAAGGCAAAGAGAGGAGTACGACTTGAACCCCTACCTGCATATAACAAGAGCGCGTGCTCTACCAAGTAATTAACAATTCAAAGTTTTGTCAGCTAAATAGTCTTACTAAAAAATGGGGTCATACAACATATAGGGCCGAGGATTCCTATGATTAACAATGGAAGCTTATGCACAAGGCGGGAAGGAAGCTCGTTGACAAACCTAAGAGTAAAAGCAAGCAAATCTCAATTAGAGAAAAGTGTATCTATTAAGGAATGAATTTTAGAAGAACTACTGGAGAAAAAGGAAGTCAAACTGCCCAGGAGGGTCTACTAAAGCGGAATCCGTATAATACCAGGTATCAGAGTAGATAATATAGACTGGACAAAATCCCTTTTAGTCAATAGTAAGGTAGATAAAGATGCCCGCAAGGGTCTCCATCACAAAGTAGGAAGAAGGGTCTTGATCAGGTTTTAGTTTCATTAAGGGGCAAGAAAGCGGACAATGAGGATTCTGTTTGGTATTCTGCTTTCCGGATTTTTGTAAATACCTTGCTAATCGTTAAACCGTATCTCTTTTGGGAAGAGGTTCTAAACAGGGGGGACCCCTTGTTGAAGTTTAACTAGTAAAGAACTCGGCTCCTCTTGATATAAAATTCTTACGATCAGAAATCCTAAAACCCTTCTATAAGGAATTTCTTACTTCGAATGAAAGGTGGTATTCCGAATTAGTAGAGCTCCTTCTAAAGTTCCGGGGGCGCAATTGCTAGAAATTTAAGAAACTCTTCGTTTTTCCTACGACTAATAAATAAGGTTCAGTTTTAGTAGCTTCTCATTTATTGTATATAAACGCATTTGACTAAACTAGTACTATCATGGGATTCATCTCCTAACCAGGGCCTGTTTAGTCGGTAAGATAGATATACGCATTATCTCCCAAGGTTTTGTCTCCTCTCTAACGATAAACTACATAAAACATGAGGAATTCATTCTCCTTTTAACAATCTAATAAAGCATCTAATACTAAAGTTTATATCTAATAACTATATTTTCGAGTAATACAAATAGAATAGCTACACAAGCAAAAGAAACTAAATCAACTAAACTCATGACTGGGAATTAGCTCCTGTCTCGCTTCTCCACTAATCAACACCTGTAAGTATCTCTACTTTAACTGCTATATATATATTCTAGCTATTAGGCTGGGAAGGCCTTAGGTTTTCTTTACTTTCATATGTCCTCTTCTGGCTTTTAGGATTTCTCTTACCCTGAGCAGGACCTCCTTTATTAAGGTTTTTTGACTATGTCCTCTATTTACATAGCTTGTTTCTTACTATCTTATGTAGGATTGTATCCATTTCCGGTCTCCTTTCTTAATTGAAATGAATTCTTTACCCTTAAAACCCCGACCAACTTAAATACCCCTCCGACTTAACTATAAATCCTCTTGCTCCTTTAGAACTAAGATAAGAAATATACATAATGAAAGAGGACTTTCTAATCCTTTAATGATTGGGATTGCTGCTGCTAAGAAAGTTCTAGGTAGATTTATTAGATCCAGGTATTTCTTAGTTAGGTATTCAATAAAAGGCTTGCTGACTTGTGGTTTAACGTAACTGGTTGTGTATAACAGGTTTTGGTATTATTTCTAATACACCTGGATTTGTTATCCTTTAGCTTTATTTTATTTATTAGTGGAATATTTATTAGTGGAATAGAGAAAACTATTGTAAGGAATTAAAAGTAGGGCTAGAGTTATCAATTCATTTGTATTTTTTTTTAAGAGTATAAAGGCATTAAGTCAAGAAGAAGTTTTCTAAAGTAAAGAGCCTTAATTTCCAATTTCTAGTACAAAGTAAAGAATTTTCTGGGCTTTTCTTTTAGTGTAAGTATGTACTCTCACATATACTAATGGGATTAACCTCCTAACCAGGACTGGTTACTTGGTCAGATTGAGACCTTCCTGTATTGTATAAGGTTTCTTCCCTCCAAAACTTCTAAGCAACGAGTTTCTCTAGGAAAAACTTCATGCTTGTAAGCTTTTTAGGATTCGCTTACAAGTAAAGCAGATGTATAACTAAAGAGGTCTTGTGTGACTTGAACCTGTGTATTATCTTAGCAGCTATGTTAATTCGTATAAGTTATCTGGGGCAGTTCCACCATATATTTATATAAGCAAGTCCAGGAAATTCCTATGTTTTAAGGGGAAAGCATGTACTCTTTATCCTTTTTGATTTTAGTACCCTATAAGTTAGGTAAGGTAACGTATATACCCTCTCAGATATTAGGATGCCTTTATTTAAAACGTAGAATTGAAACTATGAGTACGGGGTCCGGTCCTAAAGTAAGTTCCTTATCTTATATAACCTTTCCTTTGGATAAATTTTAACAGTTCAATACACGGGTCTTGTAAAAGAAGTAAAAAGGTCCACAATATAACAAGAGAATTCCTTAGACAGGAAAGTAGGAAACAAATCAAATGACAAGGTAGGGGCACTATTATAGAATTCCCCCTCATTTTTGGCTTAGTTCTCATAGGTTTATCAAAGTACAGAGTAGTATAGTAGTATTAAGGAACTTGCTTTTTTTTATTTCTCGGGATAGTGCAGTAGTTTCTTACAGCTACGACTAGAAGTAGGGACCCCTTCTCGGGTATAGCTTATCGGGCTTTCTCAAAAGCAGTGTAATAAGGTGAAGAGTTTGGTTTTCTTAGTAAGTCTTTCAATAGTTTTATGGGATTAGAAACCTTTCTTTTGAATCACTTATATAGAAATAGATTTAGTTTTTCCATCCTTAAGGCTCTCCGTATACTTTGCAATGTAGTAAGTATAGTTAAAGATGAATTCTGTTTTACTCAACTCGTTATAGTAAAGCGGGCAGTTATCTTTCTTTATGAGTCTTTTTCTTGTGGTTAGATCAGAGCTCTTTCTAGTATCGAGTATCTTCCAAACATATCATAGCAAGATTTGAGGACATGTCAAAGATTGAAGCCTTTGTGAATTCTCGGAGTTTCTAATTTGTAATTCTAGGTTGGTTTATAGCTTTGAAGGAAGACTGAAGAGGAGTAGAATAGATTTAGAATGAATTCGCATATTCTCTTAAAAACTTGAATTATAGTCACTTGTTATAGTAAAAGCTAGTAGTTTGATTTAGTATTTTTGAAGTGATAAAGCACTTACTTAGTTGAATTGTCATGCAAGGGTTCGAATCCTATTACCCACCCTGAGAGGTTACTTATTTGAGAGGCTTGTAAGCCAGCTTACTTCAATAAAATGCCTCCGTTTTCCGGGTTTTCAATTCCAGATCATTTCTAAATATAGGCTGCAACAACAAAAAAAGACCCCATACCGATAAGAGTATAGCTCTAAGGAGTAGCGTTCATAAAACAGGCAGTACAATAGCAGCTATCAGCAGAGTCTTGCTAAGAGTTTAGGTATTGTGAAAGATAAAGGTGTGCAGATAGAGAATACAAAGACTAGGAAAGGGGGTCTCAATACTAATCAAACTAAGACTCATAGACGAGGGATCTCTCCTACGAAAGGTATGGAGAGGATGGGTAAGACTAAGAAAGCAAGTATAGATATCAAGGCTGTCAAGATACAGAGTATCGTTCTACCTACAGGTTATAAGACTATACTCCTAAAAAAGGTAGAACCTCTAAAAGTAAGTTAGCTAGTACAAATAGCTAAGAAGGAAGTCCGCGAAGGCTATCAAGCTGCAGAGTACAAATAAGAGTACCGGTTTTAAGAAGTAGTTAAGCAAGCGTGCAAATATAAGGCTTTTTACTTTAAGTTAAGGAAAAGTCTATCGTAATTTCTTAAATTAGTAGCCCTAGCATATATGTAGAATCAATACATTTAGAAGAATTTTAAGTTGTTCTCTAGAAGGCAATTTTGTTTGAAGCTAGATTTATCCAGGAAAGCTTCTCGAAAGGAATTTAGGTTTTATTCATTTTACGTATATACGAGGGTTTAATTCCATTCCTATAATATAAGTAATATGAGTACCAATTTCTATAGTTAGTTTAAATAGACTGGCCAAAGGAGCTATTTAAGTAGGTCTATTTTCATTTTTGACGAGGAATCTTTTATTAATACAAAATCCCAAATTTATATAGTAAACAAACTCCTAAACAATGAATTAGTGAAACAAATATAAGGTACGTGTCTTATTGTATTGACTATAATAGAGATTGACTATCCCTCATTGATATAGGAAAACAGCTTGTCTTTTGGGTGTTTGTACCTAAAAGATTGAGCAAAAGACAGGCTTTTCAGAGACTCCTTATTTTGAGTCTATTACAAGTAAAGAAGATTATTCAAACTGGTAGAGAAAGTAAGTGCATATAGAATGGGTTTTGGTAAGGCAAACTTGTCTTATAGGTAAAAGACTTCCATTTCGAGTAAATTATAGGTAAGGGTAAATAGCTAAGGCACACCTGAATTCATTATTTAAACTCGGGTTTCTCAGTAAGAGTCAATTTATTTGGCTTGTCGTAGGGGTACATCCGGAGCTTTATGTCCTTGTGGTTTTATATAGTAGAACTTGCTTTTTTCAAGGCAATTAAGAACAGTAACTACGGGGGTTCTTAAAAAATCTAGATAGAAGCCTCTACAAACAACTAAAGGCAGAGGATTAAGCAATAGCTAGGAATTTTATTTTGTTCCAGTTAGAAAGAATTGAAGGTTTATGTATATAGAACAAAGCCTGTTTTAAGAACTTTTCCTTAATTAAGGCTTACTAGATAAAGAGAGATTTATAGTCAAACTTCTTAAGTTTAATAAAACTTGCATACCTAAAAACGTATCCTGTTTCTTAAGCGGGAGGTACTGGGGTTTCAATTCGAATTACTATTATAGTTTTCGAGATTGAGGTCTAGGTATAACTAGAAGGGGTTTTAGTATGTCTTTTCCTTTCTCCTATTTATACTTACTATACACTCAGATTTATAGGGATAATACAAAAAGGCCCCTATTTGAATTTAGTATAAACAGGGGTGGTTGATCGGGGGGTTTTATTAAATTGTAACTTTACTTTTCTAGGTCGACTTGACTTATACAGCGGAGGATTCCCTCGAAAATTCTTACTGCAATGTTAGAGAATTTCCGTGTATCTACACACGACTTAGGTACTCCGGGGTACTCTTTTTGAATTTCTGAAACTAGACCCCTTACTTTTCTTATAAAAGACTCATCCGGGTCTTGCAATTCGGATCTTTCTTTAACTCCTCCCTTTCGAATATTTTATGAAGTATCGTTAACCTTTTGTTTATACTCACCACTACTTTTTAATACAAGCAGGGGAAGTAGAAAAGTTTCTTTGCTTGAACTCCATTCTCTAATAGATTTTATTCTTTTATTAATTGGAGAGTCCTTGTCTGAGTGGGTATGGGTACCTGGAATATACCGCCCTAGGAGAATCTGAAGTAAGTTTCACTCTCGGACACTTTTCTATAAGAAGACTTGGCATTTGTTTATTATTCTAAACTGTGAGTACCCAGGCTTACCTTTTAAGGATTTTTTGCAAGTCAGGTTTATTTAATTTGTAATTACGACTGCTGATTGAGCCTACTATAATTCAGTGTTTAAACAATTCGGGGCAATAGTTTGTTTTTAGATATTCAGTTGAGGCTAGACTTACTAAAGTTACAAGTCTTTTTCAAAAAGAGTTCCTTTGTAAACCAAATCCTATTAATCATTAAAAGTATTGAGCGTCTTATTAAATATACATAGGTTATTCCTAGAATGAGATTTAACCACCGGGTTTTCTTGATGTAATGCTTGTTTGCTAACAAAAATAAATATTAAAACCTTTGAATCCTGTAAATGCCTCCTGTTTTAGTCTTTTTGTCGAAGAAATTTATAGGAGTCCCTCGTTAAGGAAAGTAGGCTCTCTCTTCCAAATTTAGAATATTGCAAGAGGTACTAGAATAAAGGGAATACCGCTTCTAAAACTTTAGGTATACAATTACCTCAATAGACGACACGACCTCTAAACTGGTAATAAAAGTTATTCTAGATAGGTTGTATTGTTTAGTTTAAGCTCCTCAATCCGTATTTGTATTCCCTGTTCCTTTATATTTATAGTTGGAAACTCCCTACTAGAATAAAATGGGTAACCTCTTTCTAAGTTTGATCTCCATACTAAATACTAAGAAGCCCAAGGGATTTAGCAAATGAAAGCCATTTAAGTATTTCTGTTAATGATAAGTAGTACACTTTCGTTCTAGAATCTGTATACCGAGTACCCCCGTGGCCCCAGAGTTCTTGTACGCGGGATCCTCGTCTTGAATCCGCGGACTCTCGCCCAGAAAAGATAGCATATTCAAAATAGAGGTCCCCCTCTAAGTATTTAAGTACAAACTGTATAAACTAACTCTTGTTTTTATTATCTCCTAAAGACCCACCTTCCAAAGAAAAATAAGAAGAAGAAGGTATTAGAGTCACCCTCCTATTCACACCCTACAATCTGGATTCCCGAGGAGATACTTAAAACTGGGGCCTTCTCATATATAAAAAACATTGTAAAATATCTTATAGGTCTTACTAAAACCCTTTATAAAATCGAAACTTTAGGACTGTTCTCAAATCTTGTAAATAAGCTTTCTGGTCTATCTACTTATACGCACGAGACTCGAAACTACAGTTAGTTAAAAAATTACAATACTTATTAGGTTTTACCTTCAAACAAATCCATACTCCTCCCTTTTTAAAGAACTCAGATCCTTGTTTTTGTTGTTGTCTGTCCTTTCATTACTTGTTTAAGAACTGATTTGCTTTCTTGTTTGCAAATTGTCAATAAATCAAACCTAAATTACACTAAATTAGAGAAGTTTTTGGATAACTGCAAACATAAGAGTTGTGTAGGTTCAAATTCACAGCTTTTTTAAGTAGTTTCTCCTCAGTAATTGTACTATGTTATATGTTTTATCCTCTAAGAATAGAAAACTCTAGTTGTAAAAAAGGTACCTGGGTAGGTTACCTTAAAATTATTGGAATCCTTCTAGATAAAGAAAAATAGCTAAGCTTAAGAAGAAGCAGTAAATAAACAAGTTCGAATAATGAAACATGAATACAAGTGTCAAAGGTTCAAAATACATTACAAAATACCTTTGAGAAGAGTTCTTGCTAGCTCGAGCTAACACCAAGATTGTATTTTGCTAAACAAAAGAAGAATTACTAAGATATACACTATTCGAACCTACGACTTAAGCTTGTGTTAGACCAGCGCCGACTAAGTATTTACCTTCAAAAGGACCCTTGTAATATTAAAAGGAGGAGCCCTAAGAAACTCTAAATGGTTCATCTTCCTAAAAAACAAAAACGTTAATTTGGTACGTATACTTTACCGGTTATTTGTTGACAGATACGGGCATAAGTAAGATAAAATTCCTTAGGTTTACCTATTGTTCATATCAAATGTGAATAATCTCATTAATTATTCAGAGCTTGGAAAGTGAAAGGGGGGTACATCAGAGGTTATAAGTAAAAAAACCTTTCAAAACTTCGTAGCGTGTACATCTGGCTAAGTATTCTCGTACTGAGAAATTGAAGTATTAAAGGAATCCGTAAGTTAAAAGTCTTTCCTGTTTCCAAAAAGACTCTAATTTTCCAAAAGTTTTGTAATGTAAAGGTTTCCGTCCTAAGTTAGTTTCACTTTGTTTATTGTCGTCTCTCAGTTTTTTGTGTTTACCATTAGGATACAAGGGTCGGGCTAACAAATCCTTTTAAACGAATTATATGTTTTTTTCTTAAGTCATCTAAAAAAGTGCATTGCTCATTAAAAGCTTTTAAGTATTTGGCATGTTACTTATCTTTTAATATTCAGGAGTATCCCGTACGTAGTTTTGCTAAAGGGAATAAAGTTTATTTTAAGTCTACCCCTTCTTGGGTTGTACTAACGGCAAAGCATATTTACTGTACAGCCCTTTTCACTACTACCAACCGAACTTCATGTCAGAAAAACCCCGGCAATTGGTAAAGTCATGATATCAAAGCAGAAAATAAAGACAAATCTAGAGCCAAAGTAGTAGAGTAAAAGGATTCCTTATAAAGCATAGCTAGCAAAAATATTAGAATAACCTGATTGGACAGAGAGAAAGCTCTATAGTGTATAAATTGAATTTAGACTAGAGAAAACAAGCTCTTAAAATAAACGGAATTTCTTATATAGGTAGTCCCTGGTAAAATACAAGGGTACTAGTAATTACTCAGATGGGGGTAAGGAATTTTCCAGTATATCCAGTGTATCCAACGAATCCCCTAATAGCTTAATATACAAGTCAGTATTCTTTTGCTTCCTTATTATATGGCTATACACCCTTAATACTGACTACTCACCTTAACAGCGTGCTTTGCCTACAGATTTTTAGCCTTCTTCCTTGTGTTTTGTTAGACTCGCTTAGCAAGCGATTACCAATTTCATTTTAAGCCTGCCAACTTCAATTAAACGTTTTGTCTTATACTACCCCTGTTTAATTTCAAGAATAATAAGTTATACCCATCAATCCAAGCGCAGTGTGAAGGGCTCAGGTCAAAGCAAAGGGTTCGGGGACATATAAAGCAGGACTTAATTCCTTTCTGACCCAGTCAAAATTGCAATAACTTACGTCTGTAAAGTTCTAGACTTAGAAAAAGGGCTTTATATTAAAGTTATAATCCCAAAATTTTAGAAAAAAGCATTTATTAGTATAAGCTTAAGTATAGTCTGACTTGGAGAACTTCCCGGGGAGAGATCTATTAATAACTGCAAGCCCCGTAAAACAAGGAGACATTGGTAAACGCAATACCAGGAGGATCTAAATAGGTAGAGAATTCTAATATCAAATTAGGAACTGAAACTCTTTTTTTGAACAATATATCTACTCTTTTTGTACTTTCTGAACTACTCAGTAGGACTTAACTATATTAGATGTAACCCTGGAAGAAAATTATATATAAGCAATTTAAACCCTTTATACACCGAGTCCTTAACACACCAAAACTCTTGTATAGGACTCGAAAGGGAGAACCTGAAAAGGTACCTATGAGAAGGAGTTCGTGTTACTAAGAAGTTATTTTGAAGCTATATTCTTTATCAATTACCGGAGTTCCTTAGAAGAAAGCACTGACCCAGCGGCTCCCGTTCTTTCCCAGGATTCCTTTTTATAACCCAACCAGGATTAGGGGACCTAAAGTAGCTACTACTGCACTTTATTAATCTCATTAAATCCAGCTTTTACACCTGCCCGAAAGCTAAACCACTTTAATTCTATACTTTCCCGTTCGTCCCTTTCTATACCTACTTTATAGGATCCTTTTTGTTTTTACAGGGCCTTAAGTACTTCCATCGGGTATATACCTTTTGGGAGTCAAAATACAAGATTCTTTAATCTTTAATAATGTAAAAAGGGGAAAAAAAAAAAGAGTTCTGGAGTATACCTTTGTTGAATCGGGTTTCGTAACTATATTCAAGGTTGTGATATTATATCCTTAATCCTTTTTTTGATAAGAGCTTTGTTTTTTCCTGGTTAGACTTGTAAGTGTGCAGGAGCTATTCGTTACTTAATTTTAAGAAACTCCTCTAGGGGGTTAATCAGAGTCCCTCGTTATGTACTCAAACTTAGATATCACTAAATTAAGTGAGTCAAAAGATTAATATGCTAGTAAAGACTTTCTTTTTTATACCACTATGCAGTAAATGCCTGGCCCTTTGTTAGTTACTAGGAGTTAAATCCAATAAAGGGTTAAAAGCCGCGATTATCTTAGTCTTTTAGGATTAAGAATGATGAAAAAGTGTAACTCTAAAAAGCAGAAGCCCGAGAGGTCCCTTTATATATGATACCTGTTAGCGAGCTTTAAGTGCAAGAATAATTCCTTTCCTTTATGCGGGGTCCAGTGATACTCAGCAACTCCTAAATCTAGTGTTATTTATAAGTGATAAGTATTTAGTTACGTAACTTAGTAAAGTGCGCATACCTAAAGAACGGGAGTTTTTTGACTTTTTGTATACCTTTAATCAGAGCAACCGCAACATAGACTTCATACCTATTTTCTGTAAAAGAAAAAAAAACTGTAAAGAAATTGATTTCCGTTTGATAGAATTCCCAGAAAAGGTTCTAACTGAATCCACCCACTAGAAACCACTTAACTTATCCGCCGCTTTTCTTGAAATACTTAAAGACTTCCATATCTAATAAGAATTAGATAGAGAATCTCTTTTATTTAGTCAAGCTTGTAATTACCCCATTTCCATGATCCAAAAGTTGAGTCTTAATAGGATTGATTATGGGCCCTAGTATTCTCTCTCTTAGGTATAACACCTCTTAACTCAACATAACACACATCAGAACCCCTATCTCGTAGTAAAAGTAAACTAAATCCTATATTTGGGGGGATTTCTATTCAAAGATCCCCAAGAAAGCTTGCTCTAAACGGGGAATCCTTAATGCACACAAGTTACCTCTTTATCCCGGTTGCCTAGAGTAGATAAAATTTCATTGAGACCTTAACCGTGGATCGACAGGGCTTTGGACTAGAGTTATTACCAGGGTTCTCAAAGGTAAGTACTCTTAACAGGTTCCTTCACTTGACATCCATCCCTTGACTTTGAGTTTATTCTTTAGAGATTGTATTAGAGTCGCACTTGAGTTAGGGAATTCAGCTGACTAGAGAGGGATTCCTCAGTTCTGACTTTCACTTCACTAATTTGTTAAGAGTACTTACCTAGATTCACTTTCTTTTTAGTACAGCTTTGACTTGATAGACTTTTTTATGGGCTAGAGTTATGAGATTAACCTTCCTCAGTTCCAGCTTAGGAATCAGTTTATGTATACCTTAACTCAGTTAGTTAGAGCAAGTGCTTGTGATTATTTAAGTTAGATTATAAGGACTTGACAGCAAGAGATTTCATTCTTAATCGGTGTAAGTTAGAGTTAGACTTAGCATCCATGATCAGTTAGGTAAGAGATTTTTAGGTTACTAAGAGAGCAATTATAGAGCTTTCTATTCCTTCTTAGACAAGAATTACTGAGTACTTTTAGATATAAGTTTTGGTTATTAGATTAGCAGTCAGATGGACATTTTGACTTGAGAGTTATAGACTAGAGCTTATGAGATTGACTTATTTCATCGATAGCCTGGTCATGCGCACGTACAACCAGGAAAGGCTCTCATTATTCTAACCTAACCAGTCAATTTCGTTTTGCTTGCTGTACCAACCAACTCATCATCCTCTCCTTGCAAATTTCCGCGGAAGTTTAAGGCTTTTTAATTACCAAAGAGTAACCTGTATAAAAGGGCCCGTATTATACCCCTTTGAAGATATTGAGTCAGAACCCAGAAGGCTAAAGGATTCTTATATACCGCAGAGACTGCTTAGGCGAAGTTGGTTTATATCGTTTTTTTCCTAGCAAGGTTGCTGCAAGTTTAACACACGATAGATAGGGCGGGGAATTCTTTTGTAGAGTAGAGTGTAAGTTGGTTGGGATCTCACACTCCATAAAGATAAGTAAAATTTAGTATTAGTACTAACACTTTAGGACATTCTCTATGTCCGAACCTGTCCTATGATAGTATCCAAATCCCAAGGTAAACTTATTAAATTTCCTGAACCTGTGTAAGTACTTATCTTTTTGCACCAATTTAAGGTATTCCCTAACTTTTTCTAACTGATCTAGGAATAACACACTCTTCAGTAATGTATTCTCTGCGCCAGTAACGCTTATATGGTATTGTGGAGAGTTGTTTATCATTCTTTGTAAGAGGTAAAGATCTCATTATTAATTGGAGAAAAACAAAGACTCTATAATCTTTAGGTTTAGTTGAGTGAAATTGTATTCTTGTTTATGGATTGACTAACCAGACCCTTTCGGTGAAATTTCTTGAGGAGACTGATTGGCATTGTATTGCGAAGTACTTCATACTAGAGTTTTTTGATTAAGTGTATTGAATAAAGTATAGAGAACCTACCCGCGCGATACCATCACCTACGGATAGGAAAATTCTCTTCTTGGAAAAAAGTAAATATACACCTATTTCTTTCTATAGAATCTCTCATATATAAACTTTCAAATCTATCTGCTAAGTTTCTGCTATAGACTTAGATAAAAAAACTTTGAATCTGCTCTTCATTTGTCTATAAATTCTCTATAATCTTGGAGGAGAGAGTATATTTTTTTTATAACAACGAGTTACATCAGCACTCAATTGAGGTTCTGTACGCGGGTTCGAATTCGAGTTCCCTTTCTCTTTGAATTTAGAGACGTTAAAAAAACAATTGCAATTCAACATCTTCAATTCGCATCCTATTTTCTTCTATTTGTATGGAACCATTCTTTCTTAATTAAGCTTTGAACTCAACAGAGACCTTTACCTTGCTGATCCAGATACTTTGGTTAGCAGAAGTCCGTTATCTTTTACCTTGCCGAGAAAAGTTACCCTTATCATAGCTAGTCAGTCATCTCTTACCTGTGTCATTATCTTAAACATTGTCAATAGTTTGATCCTGTCTTCCTTGTGAAAGCTCGAAATAGATAAATGGCAACTTGCTTCTTCTATTCAGCTCCTGGTATTGGCACTTTGTGGATTTCTTCTGTTGAGTTGTAGGAGCTCTCACGGTACTTTGCCTAAGTTCCTTTGGTTACTTACCTTGAATCTATACTTGTTCTATCTTATCTACTCCTCTAAAGAGGGTAAAAGAGGTCCTTGCGTCTACTTGATTAGGTAGATTGCCGGGTGACCGCCTCCGAGAAGGGGAAAGTTAGAACCGTCTTAAAAAGAACAAAGTCTTAGTGATAAAACAAATAAGGCTATCAATTCCTATAGTTCCAGCTCATTTTCAGGATCCTTTAAATCTAAGAAGTCACAGGATACACACGCAGTCCTCGCTAAGTCAAGTCGAGGCTAGAGAAAATCCTTTTATAGTCTTCTTCTGTGTAAGCCTATACAGGTTGGAATGGATTAAGGGTATATTCCTGGAGCGAAGGACGTGTTATCTAACATCTTTAAAAGTTTTGGTGTAGCAAACTCTACTCGATATTTATACGTAATGGACTGTGCAGGAGTAATTGTATTCCTGAGCTTATTATCTTTTATTTGTGTATTCTGTAGTTTGCAAGGCTCAGATTTTTCTATTTTGAGAGGTTGAGTACATACCTAAACCTAAAATAAAATAAGTGTTCTACTAGAAGAAAGTTTCGGTAGTTACTGTATTCAGGGTTTTTTGAGATTCCTAACTAGTCCGAGTTCTTAAGGCAGTGAAAAGCAGCTACATTCTACGATATTCCTAGGATTTAATAGATTTTTTTATTCTTGAGCTGGAGCTAATATCCTTAATTCGTAATAACGAGGTAAGCAGACATTGATATAGTGGAAACCAAAGTTTGTAGATTATACATTTAGCTGATTTACTAAGTAGGACTTTTAACAGGAAGAATCTCCGTAATTACTTTTGGGAAGACCCTAGAGATTCCGTATTCTTGTCTTATCTTGTAGGCACTTCTTAGATTCCTATATATAAAGAGTCTTAGACAGAAAATGTATTCCCTTGTTTGTTGAATTGAGTTCCTGTAGTTTATGGAAGGAGTAATTACTAACTAGGTTTCAGGACTAAAGGAGATAATCCTTCCTAACAATGTCAACATTTCCAGAATTGAGTGGATTCCGGCTCTTAGTTCAGCTCTGGGTTCTTGGCAGCTAATTGAAAGCTGGCTGACGTTGAAAGGTATGTTCTATATAGGATCTCGGTAAATAGAAAAAAAAATCTTCCAGTTTACTTGTTCGATGATCTTGCTAAAGCTAAAAGAGGGATTCTCCTTACTTATAAAGAGTCAATTTCCTGTTTAGTACCTCTAGCGAAGCAAGTGAATCTAATTGCTTTTTTAGTACTCTTTTGTAACTTAATTACTAAGGAATGGTAATGTATAAGTGTAAGAGCTGGGCAGACAGGACAGTTTCATTTTACTTTAGGAAAGAACTCTATTAATTGTATTTTGTGTTCTGGGTTTTGTAAAGCAAGAAAGGAGTTTCACTTAATTACTTACTGGATAAACTTATTATTACTAGCTCATCTTAACCTTATAAAGCCCAGAACAAATACGTTAAGGAATTAGTACTAATCAGGCCAAGGCAAGCTATATAACAAAGACTTGGGAAAAAATTCCTGAAAAGAAAGCAAATTTATAGCAGTTGATTTCTTATTGTACCCCTGTTCTTTTCTTTGTTTTAGATTCTCTTCTTTCATATACTTTTATTCTGCACTTCTGTATTCCTTTGCGGCTTGAATTAGCTTCTCTTTCTTGACTTAATTGGTTTACTTGTTTCTTTGTACTCTGCTGCTTTGTACTTTTTTTTTAGATTCCCTAGATCCTGTATTCTTGTATTCTGTATCTCGATATTAGGATTAGGAAAAGAGGAAGTGGAAGAGGAATAGTCTTAGCCTTAGCAGGAGGAGTACTCTTAGCTAGACTCTTAGGGGAATAGGACTAATAGGAATAGGTAGTAGTCTATAGGATAGGGATCTATTGTAGCTACTGTATTATCCTGTTGTATAGCAGTTTATTGTTAGATAGGTTAGTTCCTTGGGAAGATGGGGGCGAATCTATAATTCTAGAATATTAAAGAAGTCGATTCTGGAAAGGAAGAAGATAGATATTCTAATTTGAAAGTCGAAATGTAGTACTTTTCTCGCTATGCTAGACTACTTTCTCGAACCTCTTACCAAGGTAAACCCAGTTTAAGCGCTTTTGCATACGGCTGGACTCCTTTTTTTGATAAAAACAGGTCTGAAAACTTCTCTTTATGTTGGTAAACTCGTTTTATTGACTTGTCAGATTCTGACTACGAGAAAAGTAAGAAACCCGAATTTAGCTAACAAAGTACATCCGGTTTTCAAAAAAGTAGGATCGCTCTATATGAAAAACTAATAAAAAGTCTCTTTTCCCCTACGTGTAAAATCAATACAAAAGTAAGAAATCCCTCTGAAACATACACTTCTGAGATATAAAAGTAGAAAAAGCTTTGATCTGTTATAACAGGAACTCGCTTTTCTCCCTATAGTAAAATGAAGAAAATAAACCCTATTTTACTTGGTTTGAAATGAATAAGTTTTTATCCTATATGACAGAGGCTCTTCTCCTCCCTATTCTCTTCTATCTATGAAATCCGGTTGGTCAAAGCAAAGGATAAGTCCAGCTGCGGAAGTCAGGCAAATTCACAGGTGCAGTTTTGATGTGGTAAGTGGTAAGTATAGACTCTGGTTTCCCAGCTCTCTTATTTACGGGTAGGTGTAAAGAAAGATATAAAGTAAGTAATTCGATTCTAAATAAATCTAGTTAAAAGGTGGGCTTAGTTCGGAATATTGAAATGGCATCTAAACCCTAAAGTAAAGGCAGTCTAAATAGTCCGTTTTGCATTAGGTTCGTGTATATAATATATAATATACCTGTTCCTTTGTTTCAATTAGTAAATCTGCTAAGTTAGTAGGGGGGGAGCTCTGAAGTTGGGTATATCTTTCCTAGCTCGGTTTCGTGTTAATAGAGTTCTGTAGTTTACAGGTAAGGCTAAAGAGAGTAAGATAGTCCGGGGATAGGTCCCTAAGGAAAGTGAGAAAGCAAGGGTTTGGGTTTTTGCTAGTTACTAGTTCTTAAATTGAGTCGTTTTAGTTCTAACAAAGGGGCATAGGGTGGTGAGTAGATTGGATTCATGAAGTCGATTCAGTCCGTCCCGAAAAGCAGATTTCCCGGGTTGTAAAGTTTCAAAAAGCAGTACTTTTCCAAACTCTAACGATCTTGCCTACTTTTTTTTAAGAAAATTGGGTCTAATTTGAAGGCTTCACAGAGGAGCGCGCTCAATTTTTTGTTGTCAGCTTTTGACTATGGTAAAAAAGAATAAACTCGAATTTAGCTAAGGGATTTTTTTTTATCAAACTCCAGAAAATGTAGGAACGCCTTATATGTAAAAGTAATAAAAAGCGTAAGAAACTCTTCTCGAATAGACCCCTTTATGCCTCTCCGGAATAAAGGGTACTTTAAGCTATCGAGAGACCCTGTACGGGATACTTTAGAACTAAATAGAACTCCTTTTTTGATAATTTATTTAATGAACTTTTCTTATCAATTACTTCATCCTTGCTGAGGGAATACTAGGAATTTTATTGGTTATGACTGAATTCAGTTAAATATCTTAATAAAAACCTTGTGCCTCTCGTTGGTCAAACCTAAAGCTTCGAACCCGCGTAGCCCTAAAGGAGAACACCTCTGTTAAAACCTCATTACATTAATAGTTCAATGCAATTTATTTTAAACACGAGCCTAGATATATCTAGTTATTAGAATAATTCAATTCTAGGTATGGTATGTCCTGAAGAGAAAGAGAGTCAAAGGTTTAATTAAAGAAAAAACTCTCAAAAGTGGGCGCCTACTTATCAAGCTTGGAAGGAGACTCCTTATTATTATTAAGGTGGACTTTCAATATTCAGACTTTTGTGACAAAAACTGGGTATATCTTTAAGGGTCCTGGGCAATTCAACTGCTTCTTAGAAATGAAGTGTTACTCCTGTTCTAAACAGGTAATTAGGAGTAAGAAAAATTTGTAAAAGAATAAGTTTACTATCAAATCTACCCGCTTTCCCGATAATTTATAAAATCTTGCGGGTTTTTAGCCCTATGGTTGTGACTTTTTAAGAAAGGCAGATATAATGGATGCTCTTAAAATCGAAATTATACGGCTAACGAGTCTCTTTTCTGTATTGAAATACAGATCTAATTTATACTAGTAAAGGGGTTCCCACCTGTTTAATACTACAAGACCTTCTCTTCTCAGGAGGAATCCAAAAAGGAGTACTACTCGAATGAGATAAATATAACTTACATTGTCCTTGAAACTCTAGATACTATTCAAATTTTTTAGACAAGTACGAGATGTACTGATTGTAATAAAAGTTAGTAAATCTAAATTTGAATTAGAAATTTATATAGAAATCCACATGTACAAGAATTAAAGAAAAAGTCTTTAGTTAGATCTAGAATCCCTTTCATTCAAAGAGGTAAGTAAAGTACTTAAAAGAGCAGGCTACTCGTTTATCATGAGAATTTGACTTTTCGGAGGAAGCACTCTTACGAGGGGGTTTCTTATTAACCTACTACCACCCCACTCCTGGGCACAGAACACGGAGACTTTGGTTCTTTTAAAGAACTGCTTCGGCTAACAAGGATACAACTAAGCGCAGTAAACACCGGATTCATTGATAAAGAAAACCCCTAATTTCTAGTATACTATTCTAAAGTACTCGGAGTTCCCTTACGGTTAAGATTAATTAAGGTAGTACAAAAAGAGCTAGCCAAGAATCAATTTAGGGAGCATTCCGTTTACTATTTACTATGGAGTTTTTCTAATTCTACTACAGATCCCCAATTCTTTTTAAAAGTATCAAACAACTCTAACACCTATAATTCTCTAGTTTATTAAGGCCCTGTCATACTACCAAATCTTAAAAGCTGTTAGGGAGCCATATGAAGGTTTTGAAGAGGTTATAGTTATAGCGTATAAATGCAATAAAAAGATTAAAAGCGAAGTTTTCCTTAGTAAACAGTATAGAGAAAGTTTCTTATGATTGATTAAGAACTAAATCGAAATACTAGTGAAAATAACCTATAGGAGTATAAGAAGGTATAAAATAATGATACTATTAAACTACAAAAAGGGCGTACAGGGTTCCCGTGTACTTCTGATTATTGGCATTTCAGTACAGTATCCGGAAGGGGTTTGAAACTCTTTAATCTATTCATTCAGAATGAGAGTTTGACAGGTGCTTCCTTATAAATAAAGCAGATACATAGTTAGTTTCTTATAACCCCCCGCCTAAGTATTGAGGACTCTACTTCCGTTTTTAATGTTGACTGCACGATTAGTTGCTAGACAATCTAGAAGCCTCGGAACATACTCACTCTGACACAATACCAGATAGCTAAAACTCAAAAGCTCGTGAAAGAAAGGATTCTGTGTATTAAAGGCTAGACAAACAGAGGGCTCATAAACCAGGTATAGCTATCAAGACTAAGAAGAAGTAGATAGGTGTATAAGGAAGGGTTAGAGTTAGGCTATTCACAGGAGTTGAACCTATGACTCTGACCGATCTAAACATTAGTTAATTAGTAACGGAGCATCCTATAGGAAAAGTTCCTTCAACTTACAGAAAATTGGAATTCTTTATGTATTAAAAATATCAAAAGATTCCTGCTTTCTAATCTAAAAAGAGCATTAAACTAAAGCAATTTCTTTTAAATAATCAGAATTTTAGGAATTATTTTCATATATCTTTCTGAATAAAGTTTAATAGTTAAGGTAAATAAGAATAAAGGATTACTCTTCAAAATTATCTATATAGAAAAGACCCTCTAGCTCTAGTTAGAGTAGCTCTCTTCTATAAAGTATAAAGATTCTCAAGTTTCGGGCTGGTTTTAGTAGTAAGCCTTAAAACTTGTAGAATTATGGGTAAGTATCTAGTTTTAGTTGCTTCTTGTTTTATAGTAGGATAACAGTTACCTAATAGAAGTCGTATAATAAATTCAAGAATTTGGTAACCAATGTGCCTACACTTTTGTTGGAACAGAGTATAGAGATGAGGAAAGAGTTCTTTAGCTGTGGTCTTCCTCAACAGCTTTTACGTGGTAGAGCATCCGCTTGAGATGACAACTGGCACAGGTTCAAGACCAATAGGACATAAGAGAAATAGGAAGACTTGAATGAAAGAATCCGTGACTTACAAGATTTATCATTCATGAAACAAGAATTACTTTTTAGGTAACCGATTGGCTAGTTTGTTAGTATTCTATGGAGGATCTTTTCCTTTAACTGATTCTTGACCATTTGGATTCTTGCTCACAGGACTTTAACAAAGGAAGAAAGGGCAGCCTTTAAAAGGAAAGGGTAAGGAAAAATATAAGTAGTATATAGTTTCTATGCCTTACTGGCGGGCTTCCAAATGCATCCGTATACTAGCAATACAGCAGGCTTCGAAACCCGTGTGCCGTATGCTAACTTATTAAGTACTACTTTACCACTTGTATGCAATGTGCAGAGTTTTTTCTATTCTAACTATGATCTTTTTAGTATTTTAATAAGTGAATCTGATCGGTGTTCTCTTATGTCTTTATTCATACAAAAAACTACTCCTTTGAGGATCCATACAAAAGATTGTAGTCCTGGAAAAAAGTAAAGAAAAGAGATTGGTTTGTATATACGTATGACTGCTCTTTTGAATCACTTATATAGAAATGACTCTATTTAGGCTTTACACAGGGTATTCCTGATTTCTGACCAAGTGGTAGTAAAGCGTCCCATCAAGTTAGATGTATGTTAAAGATTCCGTCTCTCTTTGTTTAGGTACCAGCATTATTCAATTCCCAGTCATACTATTGTGGTACTAAGTAAACCAAGCGAAGAAGTCAAACTCTATTCAAAGGTGTGCTTTTTAACGCGCTTCTTGGTATTACTTTCTAAACCCAACTCTATAGGAAATTCCTATTATTTATATCTTTTAATACTCTTTTTGTGTTGACCTTTTATCCTATATAGAATAGAAAGTGCTGTCCTATTAAAGTGTGCCTTTAGATTTTTTACTTTCATAATGTTATGTCTTATAACCAGCACCTATTTTTTGTAATAACCCTTTTCTCTGCCCCCCTACTTTGCCCTTTAAAGAAATTCTATTCCTTGTTTAGTAGACTTTTTATCCCAGAAGGAAAAGCTTTAGCTAAATCAACTTCTTAAGAAAATCCTGAGGAACAAAATGAAATGCTACCTTTAGCCCAAGCACCATGAAAAGGAGGTCCGTGGGCATGGTTCAAGGATGGTTGAGAGACGGGAAAGCAGAGTACTTGGATTATAGAATCAATTACTTTTAAAGACTTTTGGTTATATTTTGACTAAAGTCTTATCATCTCGATGCAGGAACAATGAGAGTACACTTTTATAGGATCTGTCTGACCTAGGCCTGTTCCTTCTTGTTTTATCCCGAAAAAGGAAGACCCTTATTTGTCAACCCAGTCTTATGGGGTGTGCTTGTTCCTTTGCTCGGACACCTGTTTGTCAATGTAAAAGTTAGCTAGTACAACCATCCAAAAGGAGCCTTTGATCGGGCTTGTCTTGTGGGTTTTCCGGTATTTGAATATAGCTTTTTACAAGCATGATAAATCCTGCCTTAGATTTTAGTCTTAGAAGTCCCATGGGATTAGAACCTACATATTCCTGTATTACTGTACTCTGTGTTCTGCTTTTCCTACCAGAAATTATGTCTTATAGGGTTGTAACACTTGAACTTTGACGTTGTATTAGTAGCTGTGTTAAGCTTTTAGCACTTTCGAAGTTAGACAAGGTAAAAAAAAAAAGTTAAGAAGTAAACCTTGGGTATTGAGTAAGCACTCTTAGGAAAGTTAGGAAGCCTTGACAGCTACAACTTCTTCTCGGCTAACGAAAGGGGACGTTTCTAGTATAAAGTTTGAAAGTAATGATAGGAATTCTCTAAGGGCAGAAGTTTCTTTAGCTATACCTTTTGAAAAAAAAGAATCCGGGGGTTATGAACAGGGTTCAGGGTATTCTGATATTTGGATAGGAAAAACCTAAACCGGACTCTAAATTGCATGGGTAATTCATTTGTTAAGGTCTTTTTACAGAATGTATGGATAGTTATATTATCAGCTATAATAACTTTTATATAACAGGCTTCTTTCGTAATGAGGTTAATGCAAACTATGCTAGTATCATCGTATAGGACTGTCGAAACTTGGGAGAAATAAAAGTGAATATATAAGCCAAAGCGATGCCTTAGTCACATAAGTGAGTAGTGGTATTCCCTAATTAGAATAGCTAGAGTTTCTACTTATATTATGTATATCAAGTATTTAAAAGTTGTCACTTCAAAGCACCCTTTACTTCAAGGGGTAAACCCGGAAATCCTGGACTAAATAGTTACAGACAGAAAAGAATGCTAAGAGGAATTTCTATATACGGTACTTTCTCTAAATCCTGTATTCAAAATCAGGAATCCCGAAGCTTGTATAATGAAAGTGTTTCCTTACTGGAATAGCTAATTCAAGGTGTTTCCGTGCTAAACTAGGATGCAATTTAGATCTTTTATCTTAGGTTCGAATCACATATCCTCTAAAACGCCGAGGAGTATCTGTTTATGAGATTCTTCAAAGGGATAAAAAAAGATATACTTAACTTTAACCTCTTATATTATTTTGTTCTATACCTGTAAGTACATCCTCCTTTGCTGATGAGTAGGGAACCTTGCACTATAACTACAATTAAAACCCTTATATCCAGCCTAAGGCATTCATTTTTTAATAGTTTTCTTTTTTACTTATACTTATTTAGGATCCCATCCACTTTTCTTCTGCCCGGCGTGCACGCTATCTGACTCGGAAAGATCCGACTTTTTCTAAACTGCTCCGTAAAGAAGTCTTTAAATTACTCTGTATTACTGGATAAGCTTTTGGAATTTTTATGTCTCAGAGAGGTTTTTTCTATATCAAAGCGGATTAAACTGTTTTAGTTGCATTAGTGTTAGAATTACTAGTAGATGTACCCAAACTAAGTAAGGAATTCTTTTTGATAAGAATACCCTTATTTATGTAAGGAGCCTCTTTCTTGAAATGAGATCCCCTTTTTCGGTAAGAGACAGATTCTAACTAGGGTTTTTTAAACTCATACTTGTAAGAAAAGTCCTTCCTATATTGTTTAGTAAGCTACCTCCCTATTGCTTTTTACGATTACCCGCTCCCAATTCTGGAGTACGAGAAAGGACCCCACTCCTCTGCTTTTGAAAGACAGAGCCCTTTGTAAATAACTGTAAAAAGTCTATAGCTTCAACCCACTTGAAAACCAGATTCTCCACTTATTTTTTATATACTTTGCATTTCCGGTTACCCACTTAAATTAGAAATAATTATAAATTCCAATTAACTTCAGAAACCCTAGCTAGTTTTACTTTGAATTCCTTGTGATCCTAAAGAGCTCCAAAAGTCTGGATGTACTCCCCTAAAAGTCTTTAAAAACTTTTTACAACCTCTTAGGAGACCCCGGTCTTTCCTATTAGATTCAAGAGGGATCTCAGATTCCTTTGGGTCTTTGGTTTATAGAGAATCTCTTGCAAAAGAAAGGTAAGGACTTCCGTTTTATAGTATAGATCGACCCTTCCCCATTCCATTCCTAGTTATTAGTGTTATTAATTAATAGGATTTGAGTCGGGTAGCTGCAGAGAATACGGGGAATACATAAGTTAAAGTCCTCTAAGCTACAGAGAGTACAGTAACACGGGATCTCCTACTAGGATTACCCGATATTTCTATACTTTAGATTGAATATGGTTTTTTAGTGGAATAGAGTATAATAGTTGTTAACGTATGTATATCCCTATGGTCTTAGTTGTTATATCATTATAGAGAGGGTAGTAACCTTATAGTAGGGTGGTAAGTTATTCTACGTGACTGGAGGCATCCGAAGAAGGATAAGCTATAAGAGTATCTGTATAGTACACCCATACCTAAATATCCATCTACGTTTTATTGACCTTCGTACCTTTCTTTAGAGTTATACTTTATTAAAAGCAATAACTTTCCCCTAAATCTTTAAAAGACCCCTTTCCTAAAGTAAAGACTTACTCCCAATCAGTAAGGACCCTATTAATACCATAAGGCGGAACTAGAAGAGCCTACAATTACAGTTTTCTTGAAAAGTAAACAAAAAGGACCCGGATTAAATAAAGAAATAGAGCAAAAGCGATTCAAAGACCTTGTATTTATAAAAGGGGGTATGAAAGCTAAACACTAAAAAAAAGAGGTTTCCTATAACCTGAAAACTACTAAAGCAAGAACTAATCCATATGACAAAACACAGACTTAGGATAATATACTTCAAGGGTGAACCCTCTATACATTGCTTTTCTTTTTCTTATATAAGCTGCAAACAAAGAGAACCTTTTTGAACTGTATTTTATATTATAAGGATCCCCCTTGCCAGATTTAGCGACAAGAATGCCAGGAGATTCAGACAAAAAAACAAAACTTGTGCTCGAGCTTTCTTTAATTATCCACAAGTGGTCCAAAACAAACATAGGTAAATCCAACACTTAAAAGACATGGTATAAAATAAAAAAAAATTAGGCTCTTTTAATTCAATAACCCCCTAAAAGGACATAGTTTTTTGTATCAGAGGTTCTTAAAAGATAAGATAAAGCTTGGTTATTAATTACTGTGGTTAAACGAAACGTAGATTAGTAATTTGAAAATCCAGGATACTTTTTTCACTAGACTCTCTTCAAATTAAATAAGTATTAAG